>JAQIXN010002172.1:0-12896 GCA_034698145.1 Proisotoma minuta
ACAGTTTTGGGGGTGGGGTGTGAATGCATACTTAGGCTACGCCGTAACCATGGCCTTAAATTTTGGTAAAGGCCATATAGTTACTTTTGCGTCTTGCCTAAGAAAAAGATCTGCATTCCATTTCAAACTATTTATACTATACTTTTAAATATAGCCATAATAAAAATAGTCTATATACAGAAATAGAAATGGGAAACGATTTAAAAATAACAAGCCACATTTCTTGAAACGCATATTTTTTTGTTTTAGTTTTCTATTTTTGAACACCATTTCTGGCTTTGTATGTGCATTTTTATTATCTTCTATTATAGACTCTAACAACTTCTCATCAATCAATCTGTTAAAATAGCAGAACAAAAATATTCTTCAACTCTGTTTTTGCGTGCTGCTCGTGTTTGTAAAACTGTGAAATTGGGTTATCACTCTTATGTAGTAAAAGTAATGTCAGACCCAAATAAAAAAGACAGAAGCAACTTTAACATTTCCTTTATATCGAAGAAAAGCCCTTTACATAAGTGAACTCAATTTACTAAGATCTTCTTACGCAATAAATCCGCTTATCAAAATTTATTTTATGCTGAAACTATTGAGTAAGTAGATACAAACAGACCAAATATAAATATGTACTTATTTCTTTCCTCGTTTCCTAAATGAGGCTCTTCATATAAATACGGGTCTTACGATGACCGACCAGTTTGTTAATAATGTAACGAAATAGTTAAGGCTGTAATCAAGTAAAGTGTAAACGCAGCATTAGTAAAGTGGTGTAAAGTGCGAGTTCAGCTTGGCCCTTGGGAAATGACAACCAAAGAGTGGAGAGGTTGTAAAACTTGTAAAACACAGAAATTGGTGAATGAGATTTCATTTGGTAGCTGTTAAATCCATAAAGTGCCAACTTTCTAGTGGAAATGAAGAAATGTCTTTGTTTTCCTTAGTTCAAAATTTACAGTTTCATCAACTACCGACAATCTTTTGGGACTCGACGTGTTTTATAAGACTTATATAAGAGCTTTCTCTTTGTGTCTCATTTCTTTCTAAGTAGATTGTACTTTATTTGGCTTAAATTTACTAGACTGAAACATTACGCACCTTTTCCTTTTCTTAGACTTTATTTACTTGCTTTTCTTGTTGCGTAATTTGTTTGATTAAAATACATATTTAACAATATAATCCAGCTGGCGTTAGAGGTGAAAGTTTGTCAATGCAGAAAGAAGTAAGAAAGGCATTTAATTTGATGGTTTATATACATGTTTTTCTTTAATTTTGTACGCAAAGTGAATAGGTTAAATATAGGCTAAAATGGAAATGGAGTTCACGGGGTTCAAACCTTGTTTTAGGTGGCTGGCAGAATTAATGAAATTATCCTGACTTTGAAAACACTTTCCAAATGAACATGGAAAATGCTTTAATCCGCGTTCAATTAGCCTGAGGATCGATTTGCAGTTTGTTATTGTTTGCTTAAAATTTTCCATTGATGCTGGTAGCGTGGTAATGGTCAATTCAACGGATGAAGGTTAAGCGGATTAGTTTATAAACCAGTTATTTTATTAGCCTATAATAATAAACCGTTGTAAACGCACGTAACGATGGGACAAAGCGACCGTTACATGATCTCAGCAAGATTTCACGACTTTTTTTAACGAATCCTAACTTGCACCAAACATAAATATTTTACGCCTAAAGAAATTCATAAGATTTCGAACAACATCCAACAATTTCGACACTTCACCACATAAGTACATACAGATAGTTGACCACAAGATCAAACCTAAAGACATTATCGTACCAAACGCAATTATGCTTACCTTTTTAACAATACAACTCTTTATCTTTGTTGTCGTTGATGTTTTGGTTAATCCGAGATGTGATCTCCTGAGTATGTGTACCAAATTTCATGTCGTTACGTTAAATCTTTCGAGTAATCAGACGTACTTATGGACAGATGAAAACATTCCAAGTATTTACTTATGATGATGCGAGATTAAAATAGCTTATCCCGAAGGCGTTTTGTTAATTTGTTGGGTATTTATAACAATAGAATCTAATACTCAAGGTTGTAAAACTGTATTGTAAATAGTAACCTTAATTTTGTCGCAATATAACTGACCAATATAATTTAGGCTTTTCTCAAGGATTAATAAAAATGCAAGTAAAAGTCTTTGTAAGTAATATGTATATACATGTGTATGAGCCTGCCAAACTGTTTTTGGCAGCGCACAACGTTGCAAAAATCGCGTATAAAAAATAAATCTTATAAGTGAAAGCTTTTGGGTTGTCCCCATAATTCAAGAAATTTGCTACTCCAACCTTGATCTTGTAGTCATATCCTATACAGCCGTCAGCAAAATATATTAGCCTTGCAGATACAAAGACCGCAGAAAATTTAGCATTTTCAGTGCATTAATAAAATTGGAGGGATTAACAGTAAGGAAAGTGATTTACCTAGATCATTGGCAATGAAAGAGATAAATTGTGGGAACTTGCACCGATTTTGCACATGAATAAAAATAAGAACAACTATCCAAAGTCTTTATCTGATGCTCAATTTGCACATTTTCACTATACATTTCAGAATGTTTCGAGCAAATTGAGCGGAGAAAGGGGGAAAATGACAGACCTCCTTTCACTCCAGCTTTACTTCACAATTCAAACTTGAGTCTCTTTCTAAAAATACTTTTGAAAAGTGCTGAATACTACAAAAACTCTTAATGTTCTGATGGGAAAGACTCAGCGTGAACTTTCTCCATTGTATTTTTCACACAACATTACATCACCTTCTTTTACCTACTGTGCACTCCTTTGCAAACTTGCTTCTGATTTATTGCTCTCTTCTCACCAGTACATAATGGGAGATACCTTGAGGGGAAATTCAGCTAATTACTCAAAGTGGAGATTTGAGAAATGAGAAACAATTTCATGTAATACGCTTGCCAATAATATGATAAAGGGCTTTTTAATTGCTTGTTTTTCAAGTGGGTTTAAAATCCTATGCTTTGTCATTTCCTTTGACAGTTTCTTGAGTTGACTTGTCATATGGCTGTTTGGCCACAATAAAGGCAATTTGTCTTTTCAAATAGTCACTTTAGACTTTACCTTTGTTGGTAAAGAGCCTGTCATTTTCAAGGAGCTTACAGAAAGTGAAACTTTGAAAATCTCATTTCCCCTGTCCCCTCACCTTTACTGCCGACTACCTTTAAATTAATGTAAATTACAAGGAGGAATTAATTAGGCAAGAAACGGGAAATGAGATGAAACTAACTCTCCATTGGAAAGTCTCCAAACAATTTCTAGATTATGCAATTTTGGTTCAGTTGAAAGTAAAGTGAAGATTTGAGCTCACTAAACACTGACACCGAACAACAAACCTAAGCTGAGGCTTATCTGGCGTTCACAAAATATTTAGCACATAAAACATAAAGATTTGCAAAACAAACACATGCAGAGGGTTATGGCTGACAAAGAACAAGAAGTTTGTGTCATTTCTTAGGATTATGCACTCAAAATAATTGTGTTAGCTAACTTCGTCCCGAAATAAACCACACACTAACAAAAGAAGGGAACAGATTTCAATGCCATTTGGCTTTTCCTCTTTTAAAAGCGGCTTTAAAACCTGAGATGTTTATGACAGTGAACAAGAACAACTTTAAAACTCATTTAAATAAAATTTCTTTTTGGCAAAGTATATGCGCCGACATTTAAAATTTAAACACACTAAAACTACTTAAAAATACGTTTTTATATCGGTCGATGCATTCTACAAAGATTTGTTATTGTTTACGCAACATTGAATCATAAGGCGAAATTTTTAATGCAACTAGTGTCAGAGCAAATTTATGCGTTCTCCAATCCATATGTTTGAAGAAAAAACACTTCAAACAAACCTTGAACTAGAACCAAATCTATTTTCATTTATGTGATGAATACAAAGTACCAAAATAAGTACATTAATATTGTGGCATCAGCATCAAATCTAAAATTGCCAAAGGCTAACTTTCACCTTTCACTTTGAAAATCCTTTTGGATTGTTTTCACGAAATTGCTAATGTATTGACACGTGCATCTTAAGTGTTTTGGGAAACAACATACATATTATTTCCAACTTTTCCAATTTATTTATGTGTTCTACTTGACTTGTAAATTTCAGAGTAAACATGAAACTAGTCCTCCCACTTTATACGAATACAAATAGCTTTACGCACTTTATTTGTTGGCTTCAAACCCACAAAGTTAAATTGCATTCCAACTTTCCGTCAACTGCTATAAATAAGCTTACAAATAAATTCTACTTAAAAGTAATTATTCATCCATTTCGTGTTTTTGTTTATCTTATGCCAGCATGAAATTTATGATCATTTGGAGTTTGAGCTTTAATGCGAATCACGTGTGTTTAATTAACAAGGATAGTCAGTAAACAACTTTTTGATATTCCAGCATTTCAAAAAGTTTTATAATCAAAACTCCAAAAAAGAGCTAGAGATATAATTTCGCAAGACAGATGTGAAAGTTGAAGACTTTCACCGTTAGTGCTTATGAAGCTAATATAATTTAAAATAGGATGAAGGGCTCGAGTTTCCGGCTGGTGAAAGTTGTTTAGGGTGCTAAATGAAGATGAGTGGTGTGGATGTTGGTGAAATGGAGAAAGGTGAATGGTAATTACATTATCCTATCTTATTATGGGGAAACAACAGGACTAATTCATCTCCTTTCTCCAAGAAACCACAACTCATCAGCAAGGGAAATGCTGACTATTTATCGTGCTCTAATTCAATTAGCAAATGGTTGCTCAGTCCGAAAAAGATTTATTCTCGCTGAAACAAATGAGTAAATTGAAGAGAAATTCCCAATTTCTCAGAGATCTGTAATAGTACAAAGCTAAATCCCGATCCCGAATGGTATAAATACATAAATTTCTAGAAAAAAGTTTTTCGGTGTTTGCCGTTAATATAATCCGTCATGACAAAGCTGGCCGCAGGGTTGGAAATGTCAAGATTTCCACACCTTTCAAGTCACTCTCAGTTTGCTTTCTAATTTGTAGTTTTAATTATTTCATGGTTTAATTTCATACTGCTCCTTATAATGGTAAATGTGCGTGTGGAATACAATGAAACTTGCTCTCAAAATTTTGAAGATTTATGAGTTATTTTGATAAATTTTGCTCTAATCTTAATCAGCGTAATAAATTAACCCTTTGAATTCTGTACTCTGCTTTTTCATGTAAATTGATCACGAAAATGCTGAAATTAAATCACATTGAAAAATCTAGAAAAATGTTTTCCCCTCTCTTGTCCAATTTGTATATCGTTGCTTTCTAACGTTTGTAAATCTTGCGATCAGAGGTAACAACTAAATATTCAACTCTTGCACGAAATCATTAATTCTTTATTCAAAAAATAAGGGAAATAAACATGCACCGGTAAAACAAGCCAAAAGAGAAACGTAATGCAATGAAATAACGATTGTAACGTGACACTTTCTCGTTCCTTAACTATCTCTGTTGAATTTTATATTATCCATGTCATCTTTGCAAGTGTAGTAAATCCAAGTTACTTGTTTCAAACTGCGTCTGTTATCCAGTTCCATAGTTCAACTGGCACACAAAAAGACAGTGAATAATAGGCCAACTCATTAATCTTCCTTCCCTTACAGAATCAGCAGTAACCTAGTTGGACGGACACATAAGGAATCTGTAAAACAACCAGAAATTGGATAGTACTACACAAAATTGCAAAAGTACATGGAGTAGAAACTAAAACTAATATCTCTAAATGGCAAATGCTCACACTTTTAGCGATTGTTACTTTTTCCCTAGTTCCTTGTTAGTGCTAATAGCTTCAGCAGACAAAGTTTAGCCAGGTATTGTTTTAAAAGCAGATCATTTGGAGAAAATTGATACCTCTGTCTGTTTAAAGTATATAGGCATATATGTAATTGTATAGTTACTTTCCCAGAAAACTTTTACTTTTAGAAAGTACATTGCACATAAACAATTACTTTTGTCCAAGTTAGGAAAGTTTAAGGATCTATTCTTTCCATACCACACTCCTTGACACTTTTGATGAAGCGGCATTGTGTCCTTCATTTAGTTCAATGCAATTTGGTGGTTTGGCTTAAGGCATTTGCTGCAATTGCAAAAGTTGGTGTGCGGCTAAATATCTAACCTTGTCAATCATTCTGGAGATAGGACTTTCTGCCAAACTAAAAGTTGGCAAACTTCTGCAATGAAACGCTTCAGTTATCGTATTATGTCTTGAAAATTAACCTCCTTCTTCTGTTTGTAGAATACACTTCTAAATATTTTGGAACAATTAAAGAGACATTTACTTCTAAACAATTCATATCGCCCCATTCTAACTTAATTTTCTTTGTCCTTAATTGCAGAGAACGCAACCCGATATTGTGACGAAGGAGCTGATGGAGGCATTTGGAACACAACAAATTATGACCATTGTTTACCTCTTGGACACAACCAAACGATAAATGACAACGAGTCCAATATCTTGGCTCTGACGACGGGAGTGTATTTCTTTGGATATTGCCTATCCTTGGCTGCTGTCACAATTGCCATGATCATTTTCCTCGCTTTCAAGTAAGAATCATTAAAGTAATAAAAAATGTCCATGTCAAAATGGATGTGACAGAAGCAGACTTTCACCATGACCGATATTTAGCTCCATTTCACTTTACCTAGACCCATCACATGATATGTCCTTAAGCGATGGGTCAATTTTTCCCATTTCAATTGTGCTAGCATGGGATGCTGTAGTAATGATGATTTGTTCAGAGGTCATTTTACGTCGTGGTGGTTGAAACGGGTGAAAGTTACCCCAAGCAGCCTTCTTAATGGCACGCAACTCATCAGTCATAATCTTTCCTGACACATTCTTATTTGCTTTTCAAAACCCACACAAAATCATTTTCTTTACGCATCTCGGTTGAAAATGAAATGTAAGTAGAATTAGAAATGTCTCATGTTTTGATTAAAATACAATGCTGAAAAGAGGCTTACTGAAAAGATTTCATCTCAGTGTCCACTTTTTCAATTTTATCTTCAGTATATTTGACAGATAAAATACATCACAGACATTCATATGTAGCTTATATAAGTACAAAGCTTGAATGACATTGAGACAGGTTTACATCCAATCATATAACCCGTCAAAATGATATATCCCTTCAGTAGCCATTAATGCAGGTACTTTTTTATTTGATATTTTAATAATATTGTTGAAAGACGTATTAGAGAAAATTATTAAAAAATGTTCTCGAATAGAAAAGATTATTACTCTTATCATTAGTGTAAAGAAGCCACTCCATACAGCATACAGTGCAAAAATGGATTCAGAGAACAAATTGGAAAAGTCCCTTATACCATTAACTTCAAAGTGACTATGAGGAAATAAATATATATTTTCAAAAGAAAGTGAACACGATTTCATCAGCTCCATTTGCATCGCCATATTGAAATAGTAATTGAATAAATATAACTTTTTGAACTTTGACAAAAAAGGTCTCTGTAGGTATTATTAAATTAATAAAAAAAAGATCCTCGTGTCGTCCCTCAATCTTAGTAGACGCTGCATCTCTGTTCTTATTTTGTTTTAACAAATCTTTCAATCATTGACATCTTCTCTTTTTGTTATTCCCTTATAGCTCAATCTTAATCGAATAAAAGAATCATTCTTGCCAAGTCTAAACAAAGTGAAGGAAAAGGCTTGGAAAAACTAAAGAGGTGAAAGGGGATGATTGATCATCGGATTTATTTGGGTTTAGAAAGAGAGAAGGAGAAAGCAGCCAGGGTTATTTTAGGATTAGCCACAACGTTTGAGAAGACTGATGGCTGCATAAGTAACGTAACGAGAGTGGAATGACAGCACACAAAGTCCTCCATTTCTCTATAAGTTTAAGTAAATCTTTCTTCTGTTTTCCAAAGTCCTTTTCCCTTTAAACATTGCCAGAGAATAACTCGAGTGTAAAATCCATAGTATGAAGAATTTATGATGGGAATTTTATCTATAGGTATAGTCTTGTGAGAATTTTTCTCCAAAGTCAACTTTCCTATCACAAAAATGGAAATTAATTGCTTAAAATGAAAAATCGCACCTGCTGCCTTATAGATAAGGTATCTACATAGTCCTACTATCCATGCAAATACATAAATTAATATTAGACGTTTAAAATTGATTGAAACTATCCATTTCAAATCCATATCTCATCGAAAACTCATTTTACATTATTACTTTCACCACATAAAAAAGCAAAGTTCTAATTTGAGCATGTGTTTGGCGTGTTTGTTTTCATGATTTATATTTCTATCCACTTTTTATGTATTTTTACCTTAGGGAACTTCGTTGTGTGCGAAATACGATTCACCTTCACCTCATCGTCACGTACATTTTGGCAGATACGTTGTGGATCATCACAAGCTCCACTACTTTCACCCTCACCTCCTCACTTCCAGATACTCAGCAGGTAATAATACTAATAATCCATAATGATTGTTATGTAAAATGTTGTTATTTTCACTAATCCATTGAGTGAAAGTAGAAGCATGCTCAACAAAATTGGCCCGTGGTAAAAATAGTAATCAGATTTTTATTTTAAGAACATTTTTGTGAAGGAAAAAATTCCTACAGCAATTCGACATTTGATGCCAATTAGTTTTAACAAAACTATTTTTTCTCGGAATATCGTTCCTCTCATTGTTTTGTTTTCCAAGTTGGAATCAAAAATAACATTAAAGGCTAATTTCCCTGTTCCAATTCCAACTAAAATGGATATTCGTACATAAAAAATCAGACACCCACGGAGTGGAGAAAGTTGCTTGTTATTTAGCAAAACTATAAATATGTGGGAGTAGGCAAATTGGAAACATACATTTTAAACTATTTACATTTTTTTAAAATGAAGGCACAGCCTGGAGGACATCTCTCTTGTGCCACTTACATTCTCCTCCATTACTTTCACCTAACCAACTTTTTCTGGATGTTCGTTGAAGGTTCGAATAATTTTTTGCAGACAATAAATCTGCCGAGATATATCTTTATTTATTGGTGACCAGCAGTATTGTAAATATTAATTTATTGCAGGGCTTTACCTATACGTACTCGTGGTACAAACCTTTGTGGCAGAAAACATAAAGCTTCGGTTTTACGTATTGGTCGGATGGGGTAAGAATACTAAAAATATATTTCTACTTCATAAAACAAGTTTTGTTTGTTCATGACATCAATTCTTATGCAGCAATCAATTCTGTTTACAAGCATTTAAGCGATTTTTATTTATCCGATACAACAAAATTATAATTTTATGTGCTTAATAGGACTTCCATCCGCGGTTGTAATTGCTTGGGCAATTGCCAAATGGGTTGGAAATAGCCAAGTATGTAACAGGGAAAATATAAATTTGAAGCAAATTATGGAGTAATTTGTCTTTGCTGCTTTCTTTTTCAGGGACAAGATTCGTTGGATGCTACCTGTGTTTGGTTGGTGGTGAGTTACCACGATTGGATTTACAAGGGACCCGTAATCATCAGTTTAGCTGCCAATTCCATATTTCTTCTCCAAATTATGTGGGTAAGTAAATCCATTTGGTCACAATCGTTATTAAAATTGGAAAATACATATTATATCATTTCCTTTAAAAAAAATCCATTTCATTAAGTTTACATTTTTCTTTAACCCCAAGCGATTTCTCCAGAATCCGATGCGACATTAAAAACTTGGAGAAAGTATTCCAAGAAAAGATTGGAGATAGTTAAAGCTTTAGGCACAATATTTTTACTGTGTAGGATAAATCTTAATAACAACTAACTTACACGTGCCACATTAAATAAGGAAAATGGAACCTAAACGTTAGATACTTTCTTCAATTCAATTTTCCAGTAGGAATATTTTGTTATTTGATGTGGGGATTATTAAAATTGCTTTTGCTTGGTGGTGGGTGGACTTAATTTGACTTTTTCCAATAGGCGATTCATATTTTTGAAGTTTGTTTGCTTTCATGATCGCTTCATGTGGCAGGGGTGAAAATATGGGGACATGTTTTTACAAAGTGACACATGACATCAACTCAATTCAAAGGGTTGACATCTCTGTTATTTTTACTTTGATATTTTCCTTCTGTACTTGCTGGCAAAAGTGTTACACAAACAAGTTATTGTACATGAATATGAAGGTCTGTTTGCTATTTGGCTTTATGAAAATTTGGTTTCTTTTGCCAGGTTCTTATAACAAAATTGAGATCTGCAACAAATCCGGAAACTCAACAATCAATGAAAGCAGCAAAAGCGTTGGTGGTCCTTTCACCCTTACTTGGAATCACTTATCTTCTCATGTTGGCCGGAAGTCGAGAGCCTGCCTACGAATTCATCAGAGCATTGCTTATCTCAACTCAGGTAAAAATTATTTAAAGTCAAGGGAAATCAGATTGTATCACAATACCCCATAATTTTAAGATAATATAATTTCAAATTATAATATAACTTTCTCTTTTCACAGGGTTTCCTCGTGGCTCTTCTCTACTGTTTCTTAAACGGAGAAGTGAAGAAAGCCCTTCGTCATCGTTGGAATAGGGTTCGAGTGAGCGGGACAAGTTGTTGCAATGGTCGACGTCGGCGAATGCAACAGATGAGAGATTGGTCACCTCGAAGCAGAACAGAAAGTATGAGGTATTCTCAAAACATGACTAACAGAAACGGACCAAGTTGTGATTTAATCTTAGATCCCCAAAAACCATGGACAAACGAATAATTAGTCGGACACATTCATAAAAAAGCGACCCCCCGAGGGGACAAGAACAGGCATACACTATTTAATGAATGCACTAATTACGTTTTCTCAATGGGTGGCAACTTTTCGGCAAATCGAGAGAGAACAATAACAACTTGTTCTCTGCTTAATTCTTTGGTGTGGTTAAGCTACACCGCAGGGGAAAATATTTTTCATACAAATATAATTCATGCATATAATTAATCTAGTATCATCCCACTTTCAAAGAGAATAAATAAATATTCCAACCCACACTGCTGCGTGTGCCAAAACTTTTAGAGTTGGACTATCTACAAATTAGATTATAAAATTAATGTTAAATTCATTCTTGCTTTTATTACATTTATGATTATGATCTCAATTTTAGCTATTCGTGGAAATCAGACCTTAAAAGCATGAACAGAAGGAAACTTCATCTAATTATATCTCAAATTAAATTGACTTTCAAGCTTTGCAAAAAAGTACTTTGTATCATCCATTTTCTTTGATTCTAAATGAAATGCGAATATTTTCAAGATAGTCCAAATCTCATATTTGCACTAAAAATATATTTGCTAACTTCATCTTGAATGAAATATCACAACTTGGACCGTTTCAAATTTCTTTTTTTCTCTGCTTTACTTATTTAATTTACTGCTTTATGATTTTTGCAAATTGATTTTCTTTACATTTATTAATTTGCCAAGCTTTTGCATTTTAGCAGGGAGTTAGACAATGTCAATATTGTCAATTGAATTTTAGTAATTAAGTTAACAGCAGTGTCGCTTTCACTAATAATTATTGTGAATCAATTTATTTCAGCTGCTCTTTCTCCCTTTGGTCAAATTGAATTAAATCTTTCATTAGTTGCTTCATTGAGTTATTAAAGTCCAATAATAATTTTATTTAATCAAATTGTCTGTGCTTAAGTGTCATATTCCAGTACAATTAGCGATTTCATTGTCTCGTCTATAAATGCTTTCACTCTTCTTGTCTTTCTACATACTTTGTGATAAATGAATTTCCATTTTAGATTGTACACGCCTCACAAACTTTTCGGCTTCCGGAAAAGGAATGAGAGCACAGCAAGTGAAAGTAAGTAACCCCAATTAAAATTAATTAATTGAAACTATTGTTAATTTCTAATAATTTTTGTCCAGTGACAACAGTGACGACTTTCATCCAAGCAAACGGCCCTTTGAGTGCAAATGGAAGTCACAGACGTTCTTCTACTTTCCCTGCTAAATTTTATCCCAACAACGTCACAAATCCTTCACTCAAAGAAGAGGCTTCACTAGACACCTTTATTTAAGTCTTGCAGCTTTTTAAAATAAACATAGTTAAAATTTTCAAAAATATCCAGCCAATCCAAAAAATATATCAAAAAAATCAACGGGAACAAGCAAATTATTGGATTTTAAGCTGTATAAGTATAAATATAAATACAAGCATTCAAGCATCTATAGTACATTGTAGCTTTAAAGTCAAAGTACATACATATATACGTATATATTTAAATTATTACCTTGTAATTTGAATTATAATTTAAGAATACTCGTGATTGAAATGGAAATGAAGCGCTTGAAAGTACATTGTAAAATCAAGAAAAGTGTGAAAGTGAGCATTCTGGAAATCATTTTATTTTACTCTTTTTTAACTGGAAATTTTTTAATATACCTTTTTTATTTTAAATTATGAAATGGTAAATTTTGAACTTGAAAACATAAACATGCTATTTTCATGAATTTCAAAGTATTTAACTTTACAGTATTAGTTTAGTAAATACAAAAACATAAATCAAATGGAAACAAACCATTAAATATTAAATACAAGTATGAAGTCGTTAGATCAGTTATTCAAATAAGTGCATGTAGGTATTTAAGGAGATTATGTTAGAAACAGTTAAAGTACTTAATTAAACAAATATGGAAAGTATTAAAATTAATTGAAACTTTACTCATATAACACAAGGTACCTATATATATTTGTAGATAAAGTCTCAAATGTGAATGTGTCTATTCCCAGAAATTAGTAGTAAAATTATTATGATATAAAATATGACCTCATCTCAAATATACAGCTTGAACAATTAAGAAACGCTTGCGTTTGGGAATTTATTGTGACCTATCTAGTAGACCGATTTTGATTTGA
>JAQIXN010002173.1:0-12887 GCA_034698145.1 Proisotoma minuta
TTCATGACATGACTTGATCTACCTACCATAAAATTTTCTAACGATTCTGAGGCGGAGCTAGGTGTGGTCCTCCTCGTAAGCAACTTTGAAAATTTGTATAAATTTTAAACCGTCTCCTTGTATAGTGAACAAAAAACCACTCTGTATTTAAAAAACATTGGTTATCTGAACATGTTAGAAAAGTTAAAAATGCATTACTGGATTGTGCCTAAAATTATATTTAAAATGATAGAAATCTCATTTCATAAATAAATATTTTCACGAGTATCCATGACCAATGAAATATTTCCATGACTCTATGAACTTCGAATTCAAATGACATGGATGCAAAATTTCATTCAATTATGATGTTAATTCAAAAGTTAGATTCGGCTGACAAATGACGGTGATACGGAAAATTCGGTCAAAAAATCTATTTTAATAACAAAAGAGGACTAATAATAAAATTATTGAGTGGCAGATATCAAAGTAAATAATGTTCATTCATTAGGTCCACCTCGTGGTTACCTGTTTATCGTTAACACCAAACAGGTAACATATATATACATTGCAGTGTTGGCGAAAAAGACCAGAGAGACTCAAAACGCGGAAATGGAGCAAAAGGAAAAGCAGAGAAAGAGAATTTTTATGAGTTATTAATTGTGCATGCAAAGCTATCCTTATAATTTTGAGGTAATAAATCTAAATCCATGGACTATATCTATACATGCGATAATTGTTGCTTTCTTTGGCGTTTTGAGGTCAATGATATTCTGACTTTATTTGTGACTGAAGAAGGAAAATTGATGTTGAAAATTTACTAACCAAACATTTTTCAGTAAAAATTTTAAAATTGCTCAGGAATTTCTATTAATTTCTTTCCACGTGTTTTTTAAATATTAAAATGTTAAAAATAACAAAATGTAAATTTCCTATATAATTTTAAATAATATTAAAATAGTAAAATTTGTCGATTTTCCTTACAATTCCTTGAATCTGGAAATCAAATGTTTTACTTTGTCAGAGTTTGATGCCAGAAAAATATTTTTAATAAGGTCTTTGTAGTCAATTATTCTTCAAGGTTAGCTGTTGTATTAAATGTTAATTAAAGGTTAATGGTTGGATTTCAACTCTGTTGAAAATATTGATATTTATCGAGTAAGCAACCAATAAAAAGATTTCAAATTCATTAACTTTGTCTTACCTTTTCCCAGATTTCTTATCTAGGAACAAGCCGATTAGGAAACTGACTGGGGCAATGTTGGAAGAAATTTTGACGACTTTGGAAGCACTTTTTGTATCTCTAAGAAAAAAATCGGAAATGAAAATTTTTCCTCCTTTTTATGTAATAATCTCATAAATTGCTTAGATAAGCTTAATTTCATTAGTAAATGGACAAACTAAGACTTCGGTTTACTAATTTATTAGTTTGCATCTGAAGGTCTCACGTTTTCCGAGGTAAATTGTCGACTGAGGATTAAAACATTTTTGCAATGCATTGCAATTTGCCATTTGCTCCTTCGTGTTTCACCCAAAGCTTTATAGCTTTTGCTCTATAATTTTTACATTAGATTACAGACTTTCTTTCACACTTTTATTACTGTGGAGTGTTCAAAGATTTTGCGATTTACCAGAAAATCATACAATTGTAGTTTCAGAAGTTTTGTTACAACTTATGAAATAGGGCCTTGAAAATATAAATTTTGCAAACAAATGCAGCGATTTTCAAGTGCTTATATTTGAATCGTCAGACTTGGAAAAACAATTTCATTAAAAAAAAATTCTGTTTTTTTTTATAAAATCTGACTTTTACACCATTTTTTGGAAATGAAAGTTCAAAGCCAACGACGGCATATCACATATTATAGTAAAATAAATCAGTTTTTAATTGTTTTAGTTCCAAAATTATTGTTGTTTTAGATAGTATTGGACAATTCAATTTTATGTTATTTAGTTTAATCTATATGGGTCTACCGATCTTCCCACAAAATACTCGTAAATCTAAAATAGAAACCCATCATTTAAAATAATGCTTTACTCTGTAAAATTACAGAATCGGTGGATAGTCTTCATAGTAAGGCAATTATAGATTGTTTTCACTTCTCACTGTCTCCGTTCCCTCGACAACCCACGACTTTACTTAACTTAGTTTACTTTCCTTTGAGGTGAAAGTTGGGTTAAGTGGCAGCCAAAACTTTTTATGGCCAAAAATAACAATGCTTTGTTCCATATAATTTACCGACAAAGTATTTATTCATATTTCAAGAAGGTTTCGGTTTTGAAATTTAGATTGTATGCTTACAAAATAAATTGGCAATATTGTTGCAAATTTTCCATATGGCAGTAAAATTCAAGGGAAGCATAAAAAATTGTGTCATGGATATTCTATTTTATGTAAAGTTTCAACGCTATTTTAACCATTGGGGTAAATTTTATTGGTAGTTGACCTTAGATTTCTGGTTGGGTTTATGTTTAAAGTTTAGGCAGGCGGACAGATGACAGACGAACAGATCACGCAATACAAAATGCGACTATATGTATTTAAATTTAGACCTGAGAAAAATAAGTGGAATTTTTTCTCGTCAATTTATTTTGAAAAGACACCTCCGTTTATGTTTTTAGCACTTTATGACAGTTTTTGACGTTTTAGTTCAACGCCAAGTATTCTAAATTGGTACCGGTGAACTTATTTTTTAAAGAACTTTCTAAAGATACCACATTTACAATATGTTGTCACTCAAAATTTTGGGTTCGGTAGTCGCTGAACATGAAGCTCTTGGCCGATGGCACCCATGTTCAAACTTAACCTGCGTATGAGAATTATTAGACGATATCCGAAAAAATAATCCAAAATAGTTAAAGCGTTCGAAAGTTATGACTCGAACGGAGAGACAGTTCCTGAAAATGCAATTAATAATCAACTAATCAATAAATAATTAATTGATTATAGCTAATAATCGAAATCTAATTGAATGAGATGTAAGCGAGATTTAAAAAGAACAACAATTAAAAAATATTCTGACATTAAATGTTACCAACTTCTAAAAAACATTTATGAATTTGAGCATGCATTAGCTTTGCAAACAATTATCGCATTTTTCCCATGCAATTTTTCCCAACCAATTACTTACAATTCGGCATTCCATGCAAAAGTTGTTCAAACTTCAGTTTGTGTAACAAAACAAGTCCATAAATTCCAACTGGTGCTATTAACTGAATGCAATGCAAACCACAACAGGAGAAAAAAACCAAATCTTTGGTCGTAAATGGATGTAGTGAACTAAGTGGATTTTTTAAAAATGACCTTTGCTGTGACCCAACTGACCTAAGGATAAATTAAAATTCAAAGACGTTGAGAAAATGAAATATTATCATTGGTTCAGTTTTTGTCACTTTCCTAGAATTAAACTTCAAATATGACATAGGAGAGGAATTTTAAATTATTGTCAACCCCTGGAAAACAATGAGACAGAAAAACGGACTGACTGACAGACATTGGGACAAGTCTACTGACAAACCGACAGACAGAAAAGACAAATAGAGACGGACAGACAAAGCATTTCTTTGGCGTAGCTCTGCCAAACAATAAAACAAGGAAGGAATAGGAGAGCAAGTCTTAGTCATACTTTAGCTTTAAAAGAATGGGCCATAAAATTCTTATTCAACTCCATGCAAAATCTCGGAGAGTTTGGCATTAACTTTACATACAAGGCATTCGTGATTTAATTATTAAGCCACCAACAGCCACTTCTTTAATACAACTTGGATATCTAATCATGCATTAACAGATTGGAAATTATTTCATAACCTTTTAGTTTAAGCTTAAGCTCAGTTTTGTCGTGACGTAAATTATTATTGGTAAACCCAAAGTTATGGAATATTTTTAAAGGTAAGAAATTTTTGATTCTTGGAAATGTAAAAGTTGAACGCCAATAAAAAAATGGGAGAAATTTATATACTATTTAGTTGTTAGATTGGCGAGTTTTTGTTGGGAGTCAATTTTAACAAAATAATTTTCAAACCAAATTGTAGATAACTTTATAAACGTAATGTTGTTTAATTGCGTGCTTTTTTGGTGATGATTTTTAATTTTTGTAGAAAGATTCCAAAACAAAAACATGTTGGAACTTTTTAGTAATTTTAAATCAAAGGTTTCTTTTGATGTTCCATAAGCAATGGCAAAATTAGAAAAGGGATTTTATTTTAAGAAATGAGGAAATATTTATTATATTTGTTATAAAAATTTGTTCAGAAATGCTAAAGTCGAACGCCGATAAAAATTTGAAAAAGATTCGATTTTATTTAAACATAAATAGTCTCTTTTCGTTTCGTCCCTTTCAAATTTCCAACCAAGCAAATTTGCAAATTTGCAAATTTTTAGCATGTAAATAAATTTACAGTTAGCTGGTCATTGTTAGATTCCATTCCATTGTTATAGTAGTTGAAGATGTTATGTCTCTTTTGGATTTTATGGTTTTGTTATTGGGATTTTTACTTTGCGTGGTTTGGGGTTTTTTCATTGCCATTGTCATTTTTTATTGTTGACTGGGCTCTAAACGAAACGTAATTTTGCTAGAAGCAAAACACAAAATATTTTGCAAAATAATTTAACGGAAATTTATTTAATTTGCACTGCAACGAAAAACAGTTAGAAATGCAAAAGTTTGTCAATATTTGTTGCATGAATGAATGGCAATTGCTTTGCTCATCTTAAATCTAAAAATGCGACTGTGCGTATGGAAAAGGATTAAAGAAAGATGTAGATGAAGATAAATAGTTCAAAAACAAAGCAAAGTCAAACCCAAAGACAAGTTTGAAATAATCAATTAGTTTCCATTTTTTATGTTCCTTAATCTCCCGAATTATCAACTATTAAATCAGACTCGGCAGAGAGCATTTTTTATTTAAATTCTACTCCATTCGATATTGTTTTGAAATGTCGTTGGTTTCATTATAAATTTTACGGTGACGGGTGTATTTTAATATGCAATATGTAACAATTAAAAATTAACAAACAACAGATGACACATGAGAATTGAATGCAATATGAAGTTTTTATTAACGCCCAAAATAGAAAATAAACCCATTGCTTTTTATTAGTTTATTGCAAATTGAGATTGTCATAATTTTTTTTACGCCCTGTGCATATCTATATATTTGTAAAATTTGCACATATAATAAACTCTTAGCAAAGAGATGTAATAATGTAGCAGGGTAATTTGTTGAATTTTATTGTGCCTTGTGACAACTTGGCATTTTCTGACAATTGATTTTTTTTCTAAGTTAAATTTTAACTGGCTTTGAAATTACTTTTCTAATGAGATCCCAATTCAAAAATTACATTTTTCGTCACGTGGACATGACTTTGGTTGCAAGTTGCTCAAAATTTGTAGCGCTTACAGACAGACGGACGAACAATTTGTTGACATAATGCAGCACTGCTACATAATAATTTTGATAAAGGCTTGTGGTTGGGGTTGTACTCTGGTTTATTTTGTGGTGAGAAAAATGTCATTGTCACCTCATTTGCATTGCATTCTTCAATAATTTAAATGATTTAAATGAAGGTTAGATTGTGCGTTAAAAGATAAATTTCCTTGTACTATAAAGTTGACAGCTTGGGAACATTTCAATATTTTCAATTTTCATGAGTTATTTAAACCCTGTATAAAGTTAAAGGAAGCAACATTATTTTAGTATAGAAAGTGAAATCCAAGGATTAATTTGGACACGGAAATTTTTACCAAGTTAAATTTGGACCCCTGAATAAATTGAAGAAGCTCAGAGCTAATTTTATGAAACACGCAAAGTTTTTCATGCGAATCTTTGCAATGTATGTACAGGGTGCAAAATGAAAAAAAAAAATGCCAAATGTGCATCGGCAAATTGTAAATTATTGTGATGAGCTATCAATCCAAATTCACGGAATTTGATAAGCTCTTATCAGCCCAATTTCTGGGTATTAATCCAATCCACTTGTTTTTCCCTTTTCCTCAGCAAACAAATATCTTACAGGGTGTGCCAAAATTATGCATTTTCTAATCTAGGCAATTAGCAATTGTAGCACCGCAAATAATAATTTCAAGTATGCATTGCGGAGTGTCAAATGGAGGTTTAACTAGGGTATCAACGTTTAGGGCACTTTGTACGTAATTGTGACTGATAAATTTTAGCCATCAAATTACAGGAAGTACCTAAAGTTGAAAATTTAGATTTAACTTTTGACACTTTATAATATCTACAATTTCTCAAAATAATCAAATTAAACTGTCAATTTTCATAGAGTTCCATCTCCTACATTTTGGGATTTTGACTGAATTGTCCCTTTGATTAATGAACAGTTTGGCCCAGCGACCTTAAACTTGAATGGCATGCTTTCTACAGTCTGCATTTTAAGTTGCCAGCTTTTGTTTCTCCCCATTCATAATTCCTATATTCACTTTCGAAATAACGTTTGACACTTTATGGAGTTCAATACGTGCATATAGCTTTTCAATTGTCGTAATTCTACAGGGTGTAAAAATAATTGAAATAAATTCACGGTCAATTCTGATCAATTTTCATATAGTTCCAACTTCTCATTTCTCATACCCTGTATGTAAATTTGAATGAGTAATTGCTTTGGCAGTGTTAGTGTCCAGTAACACTATCAGTCGATGATAACAAACTCTCCAAAAATTCCATCCACATTAAACTGAATTACGTTGAGCATTTGCAAAATAAATTCGCACTACATTTACATAATTAGTTGGTATAAAATAAAAATTGTGGCTGACGTAATTTGCATTTTTAATCAAATTAACTAACGAATTAAATATTTTATTTCTTCAAGGAATTGGAGTGCAAAGGAACCACAAGCCACAAATTGAAGCTGAACTTTGGACAATTTCCAGTTTTTATTCTGAATAGTGGAATTTTTAAAAGAAGAAATCGACATGAGAAAATTTGGACAGTACAATTTTTGTATGGCGTCAATCTTTTTGAGTTATTTTGATACCTTTTAACTCCAAATACAAAGGATGGGTTAAATCAAATGTGAAAGTGCTAAAACATCAAATAAAAAATATTCTTTAAACTTTTATAATTATAATTGAGATTTTTTAGTCCATAAGTGTGAAACAGATCAAAAGTTGTTGGTATCTTCACTAAAAACACAGAATTTTGCCAAATAGTTTTGCCAATAAAATCTGGAAACAAATATTGAAATCTTCTTCAAAACAAAATTAATAATTACGAAACTCCAAGATTTGCCAAAATGTCGATTTTTGCCACACTCCGTCGCCCCAAAGGGAAAAAAGCTTCAATTTCTTCGATAGCCGAGCCCGAAGCTGGACTTCGAGCTTCAACAGTTTTTACATCAACCCCAAATTTAAATTTGGGACAAAGCCAAAGCTCAACACAATTTTCGAAAAATGAAATTCAAGAAACTGTGTTTGAAGATGAGGAAGAGCAAAAATTAGAGAAATTTGTTGCAGAACGACCCCAAAATTTTGGAAGAGGTGGAAAAATGCGAAGTTTCATGTCACTAATGAATGTAATGGGAAGTTTAAAAAGGAGCAAAAGTGTTCGGAAACTTGGCTGGGGTTCTAGCATGGTGAGTTAAAATAATGAGTACAAAATTTATTTAAGAAATGGACTGGGGCAAATGTTTTACTACTTGACCAGTGGCATACCTACAATGAATGCATACATAGAATTCTGAAATTTCTGAATAGATTTAATGCTAATTAAATTTATTTTAAAAATTTCCATGTACAAAGGAGGTTATGTATGAGTTAATATTTTAAAAAGGGTCTGAACGTTGACCCCCTAAAGTTAAAATTTGGATATAGAAAATTTTTTGGAAAGGACAAAGTTTGCATTAAATCAAATTTTAAAATTATTAAAATCGCGAATTTGATAAATCATGATTATATTCATTGTAAAACCATTTGTTAGAACTCAAAACGCATATCTGAGAACAATTAATTAATTTAAAACTCGTCTGTAATTTTTAAGCATAAATTGTTTTATAATGTAGAAACTATGAAAAAAATTAATAATTAATTAATTTTACTAACAATTTAGCCCTAAGCCAAAAATCAGACCATGTTTTATAATGGGAGCTGCTGCAAAATTAACCTTAAATGTGTAATAATATCAAAAAGTAAAAAATTAAGATTTGAATGCAAAGTCAAAGTCTCTACGCCGTTAACTGATTACAAACTGTTTAAAATTAAAGTTTTTTTTTTTAGATTGTTAATGTTAGTCGTGACAAGGCTGGAATTTGTCAATGTTTTTTGCAAACTTTTAAGTTTTCAATTTTTAGTAATGTTGTAAAATATAGCAAACAGAATTAACTCAAAATATTAATTAATTTCATTTCAATGTTTTTCTTAATTTTTCTAAAAATATTTCCGGCCTCAAAATGCTACTATTTTATTATCCATGCAATATCAAATAACATTATATAGACCAATCTAAAGTACTATTTAATGTCTGTAGTTATTTCTGGTAATTCCTGGAAAGAGTCGATGACTCATTTTATTGTCAATGCAGCTTCAGTTGCTTTTGCTCCACATAAATATCTATTTTATTTTATGTACATGCTCAGCAAAAGCATTTGAGTACTTGTATAAATACCGTGATTCATATTCTCTATAAGTAAATGAATGTAATGATGTAGCAGAGTATTGCATTTTTGGATGTTTGTGAACCTTGTCTTGAGGTCAAATTTGAGCTATTCTTTTAAACTAGACATCATTTTATGATAACTGGACAGGTTTCGTCAAGCCTCCGACGAATCGTAATTGGCATTATTGACAATGGCTAACTTTGCGAGTTTTTGTGATCGACTGATGGATTTGTCGCACGAAAAGACAGATTTGCAGACAGATATAGGTATAGATAGCTGGGAAAACGGAAAGACGGACAAACCATTGCCATAAAATAGTTCCGCCACAGCCGTAAAGTTCATGGCATTGCTATTCACATGTTTGTTTAGTAAATGTTCAGGGTATCCAAACTATCCAATAAAATTTATTTCCTTCCCAAGTCAGTCTTTTAATTCTATCCCATCCTGTACATCTATGAATATATTTCCACATGACAATGAGTGACGTTTAGATTAGCCTTACTTTAGCTCAGTTTGGAATGAAATTCCGTTGGAAGTTGACATTTTGTGTGACAGTCTAATGGGGAAATGCAACAGGTAATTACAACTTCAATAATTCAGGTATAATTACTTTTCGTTGTTGGTGGTATAAGTGTATAGAATTTGGCATCCAATTTTTGGAGAATTGGATTTTATTCTGTGTCATTATCATGGCCATTATTTTTTGTGAATGTAATTTTGAGTTTGAAAAGTTTCAGTTGGATTTTTGGGTTACAATTTTTGCCTGGTATAGTTTAAATTTTAGTTTCGTATTGTTTGCAGCTAGAAATTGATACAATCGAAAACTATTTCAAGGTGAAAGTTTTAAATCGTAAACAAATTTTCAATCCTTTGACTGATAATTTTTGCAGGTTTAAAAAGTTGAGATTTGTATGTAGTTCATGCAAGAGCAGAATTTTGCTAATTTACTAAGGTAGAATTTTAAAACTAAAAATTAATAATTTTGGTTAACAGTAATTTTGGAAATGTTTGTTCCCGTTTTCATGTATTATTTTAATAATTTTGGAAAACCAACACAATTTTAGTTACTCTTAAATCTGTAAATTTTCAATGTGATCTCAGTTGAAATTCATTTAATACTAAGCACGATTCGATTTCAAAAAGTTTCAAAATTCTGAAAAAAGGTTTCAAAACGTTTGCTAAAAATTGATAAGCTTTAACGGCCTTAAACCATAACAGGTAACTGTTGTGTTGTGATTGATATTTTTTAAGTGTTAGTAGCTTAAACAAATGTGTAAAATTCGAATTGGCTTGGACGGTATAAAACGTAATTCATTATCAACTAATATGCTGAAAATGCAGATTTTCCGAGGATATTTTGCCATCAATAGAATAATGTCATGTCATTTTTACCCGTAAAAATCAAGCACAATAATATATAAATGTATAGTTCTAATTAAACAAAATTTAATTTAAACTTCGACCTCCTTTTTCAGAACGTAGCTACTGTAAGTCCAGCCACAACCCCGACTTCAACTTCTAGTCAAAAACAGCGAAGAGCTTCCAAATCAGAAGATTGCTTGGATTCCGAAGTTTTAGAAAAAATCCAAAAAAGTTCTCAAAAATCCTCAAAAAAATTCCTCCGAGCAAACACCGAGCCGGGAGTCATTTCAAGCTCAAGTTCGGAAAATAGTTCCTTGCGATCTGTGGGTTTAAATTCCGATCGATCATCATCCGCAGAAATGGAAGAGCTTGAATTAGGTCAAGATCAAGGTCAGCCAGAGGTCAAGGACCCAGCGGAAATTGAACGGAAGCGGATTATTCTTCAAGGAACTAAAAAGTTTAATGTGGATCCCAAAGCAGGGCTTCAATTTTTGGTAGACAAAGAAATTATTCAGCACACTCCGGAGGATGTGGCAAGGGTGAGATTTTTTCCAAAATTTATTTTTGTATCAAAAAGTGGGTTTGGCATAATTTGTGCATATTAACTTCAAAATGGTTTTACAATTTAAAAATCTATAGCCATTTTGGGGCTCGAATTTTACAAAACAAGTTATTCGGTGTCAAACACTTTCATTTTAACCACGTTCAATCTTAATTAAAATTAGCCCCTCGTATTGATATTATTGGAATCGGTGTCGAACTCATTTAATCTCTAATTATTTTTTTTTCAGTTTCTAAAAGATGGCTACGGTCTGAGCAAGGCTTCCATTGGAAATTATTTAGGAGAACGATGCGACTTTAACGAATCCGTCCTCAAAGTTTTTGTCTCTCTCCACAATTTCTCAGATTTAATTCTGGTTCAAGCTCTTAGAGAATTTTTATGGGGATTTCGTCTTCCTGGAGAATCACAAAAAATTTCCCGAATGTTGGATGCATTTGCTGAAAAATATGCGGAAAATAATCCAGATCTTTTTTCATCTGATACTTGTTCAGTCCTCTGCTATTCTATTATTATGTTGAACACAGAGCTGCACAATCCAAATGTTAAGGTGAGTCACAAATTATAAATATTTTAAGAAAAAATCCCGATATTGTGGATTTGGAGCTCTCTTTGAATTTATCTGCACTTACATAACATCAAGGATTAGACAAATGACGAAATTTTTTAACAATTTCAATTGTTACAGCACAAGGTGAGTTTGGAGCAGTTTATTCACCGAAATCGTGGAATCGAGGGCGGAGAGCGATTCACAGTTCAATTTATGGCTTCTCTTTACAACTCAATTCTAACGGAGCCCTTCCGATTTCCAGAAGAAGATGGAAATGATTTAATGCTCACATTTTTTAATCCAGATTATGAAGGTAAATATAATGTTGATTTTGATAAAGTTTGACGTCAATATTTTCATTTTTGAAAATGGGAGTTCTGTTTTGTTGTATGTTTTGTAAAATTTGCATATCAAAAAATAAATGTGTTTTAAAATGTTGAGCAACAAAATCTTAAAGCTAACAAAATATAAAAAATACAATAATACAATATGAAAGACTTATCTTTAGAATGAACCTTCTCTATCTTCAAAAATATTTACATAGCATAGCATCTTAAAAAGGTAAACAATTGATTTAAATTTATTTCAGGTTGGCTGTATAAACTCGGGGGTCGTCCCAAATCCTGGCGTCGTTTGTGGTTCGTTTTGTCCAACGCCTGTCTCTACTACTTCAAATTCACCACGGACAAAATTCCCGCCGGAATTATTCCCCTGGAAAATATCTGCGCCCGCGGTTCTGCCTCCCCTCCATCCCGCCCTTCCCTTTTGGTCCTCACCCTCTACAAACCAAATTCACCTCCAGGGATTGATGATCCCATTAAAACATGCAAAACATTGTCTTCTGGGGCTACAGTTGCAAAACATTATCCTTCCGTTCAACTCTCGACCTCTGACCCCAAGGAAAGAGATCGATGGATCCGAGCAATTAATGCTAATCATTCCATGTCACAATTTTACTCTGATCTTACCTTGAAAAAGATGAGGAGGTCAAAAAGTCAGGTTCAGGTGAGGAAAAGTCAAATAAGTCGCCCAATTGAACAAGAAGGGGAGAAAAATCCAGCGAGCTTTTTCAAGGATAAAGGCGTCAGCTGCGTTGACCTTTTGGCACAAAAAGAAGAAGGTCAAGAAGAGAAACGACTAAGGTCAAGGTCAGAGTCAAGATTGTATGAAAGGAAAAAAAGTTTAGAAGTTGAAGTTCAAAGGGTAGGCTCCAGGTCGCCTGTGATAAGGCGAAAAAATTGGGTGGCAAATTCAAAAGAATTTGTTTCAGAGGAGAATTCTACAACCATTGGCGTTAGCATTTTCGACAAGTACAAAAAGTTGTCAATGATTCAAGAGTTGACGTTGAGGGCTGAATTGGACAAAGGGAATAGCGAAGATAACGAAAAAACGTCAAACTTAAGCTTCAATCTGAAGGGGCATATAAAAGTTGCTGAAAGTAAAGAATCTCTGGAAAACTGCCCTTGCTATGAATACGAGAATATTTACGAGTCAAATGTTTAATTAGAGATTAAGTAGTTAAATACTAAAAATAGTCAATAATTGTGATATTTTATAAGCGATTTTATATTCTGGAAGTTGTAAAGATATATTAAGATAGAGGTATTTAAGATGGGAATAAATGATAACCAACATTTTAATCTTTTAAAATGTGACGATGGTTTGCAATAAATTTCAAAATGTTTTACGGTGTTAAACTCGTACAAAATACATTTCCCTTTGAAATCGAGATTTCATACTTTTGTAGCTTGCTTATTTCTCCGAAAGAAAAAGGTCCATATTGTAGGGCTGCTAATTAATAATTTCAAAATTGCTCAAATTTG
>JAQIXN010002174.1:0-12885 GCA_034698145.1 Proisotoma minuta
TGATGACGTCATTAAAAATTGGAGTACGCGTACTCCAATTTTTGGTATAAAATTTTCTTCCTGACCTCACCTGTAAAAGCAGCCGCGACCGCGGCATGACAACAAAGGTCAATTCATCTTGGTGACCTCTTTGCTTTTATTATCCACAATTCATTGTTGAAGTGAATGAATTGGATCCCTCATAAAATTCCTCTCAACCACCGATTTAGTAGAGATGCTCCCAATTTGATTTAATTTAAACCCACCATTTCGTATACATCAATCCCTTTGTTCGTGTTTTTAATTTAAGGGCATGAATGAAGAAACTGCGTCATTGGTATTTAGATTAAATGAGCATTGCAATTTTAATTTATTTTTAGATTTGCTTACTAGTTGTGATATCAAGGTTGCCTGCAAATATATTTAGTTGAAAATTTTACTTTTTGAATGACGAGACAATTCATAGATTTGTTGAATGTTTGTGTCCTTTGGTGAACTGAATAATTTGGCTTGACTGTGGAATGGTTCTTGGATCATCCTTTTCCTTCCTGTGATAATCATTGAACTGTACAATTACGTATTTGGTTGGTTTAGACCAGTGAAGGATAAATCTCATCTTGTCGAATTAGTTCAGTGGCCCATCTTTCTAATGGTTCGGGCGTTCAACGAAGCAAATGAGAAATCAACTTTATTTCCACCAACCTTCATCTACTTTCCCAATTGTTTTTTATCCTTTGTGGAAAAAGAACACATTTCTTCTTCTATATATTTGTATTGTGGTGTTTTAAAAAGAACTAAATAATAAAACTTTACTTCGTTTTTGGCGAGCTAAATAATCTTATAAATCGAAATCAAATTTAAGCTATAAATCCTCGTTATAAGCCGGAATTAATAGATATTTGGTGGAGACGGTGTTTCACAAAAGGAAATAAAGAGAAAGCAAGAAAAACAATAACAAGGAGTAGATTTTGTGCTATAAAGACACAAAAACAGTGTCTTGTTATTATTTTGTTGTCGGATGAAAGAACAAAGCCAAAGTGATCAAAGTGTCTCTTCTAATCTCTTACAGCCAAATAGCTTTCACTCTCTGTCCATCCAGAATTTCCAGATATTGGCGATTTTGACCTGGATTTATTTGCTTCATTTTATAAGTTTCTTGCCCCTTGGCTGTCCCATTACTCTTTAGCATACAAAAGTTTGGGACATTTACTCGACTGTTTTATGAAGAAGAAAATGTATTTATGTATTTTAGAGACCTATTCGAGGAGAAACGAAAAGAAGGCGATGTTGTCTTTGCTGTGAAAGTGGGAAAGTGTCCCTTCGAACAGACTTTGAGAGATCCGCCTACGTTTGTGGAGAAAGTCTAAGGGTCCGAGCAGATATAGATAATCAGAGTGAAGAGGAAGTCAGACTCAAACTTCGACTAGTACAGGTAATAAAATCAAATTGTCACTTTTTTCACCAACAACTTTCACAACAATGACTAGATTTAAATCCCCTTTAAAAATTTATACATGAGTAAATAAAGATGAGAAGGGGGAAACTTTTGAGAACACATGGTTTACCATTAAATGAAATGAATGGATTTTGGAGAAAGTAAAGACATTATTATTATTAGATATGTAATAACACGTTTGTATGTAACAGTATCATTAAGTTGAATCCCTTAAGATTTGCCGATTACCCACCATTTGCTCATACCATTCATGCTTATGACATCATCATATGGATGGATATTATATGAGTTTTACTTATTTTATTTCACAAGCAGGCAAGCTCTTGAGAGAAGCAGGCTCCAAAAACTTTCACCAATGAAAATCTGTAATGGCACATTTTCTGAAGGAGAATGGACCATAACTAGTTTCTTGACTGGACACTTTTATATCACTTACTCTTTTGATTAATCGGGGAAAGTTTAAGAGGAGTAGTAAACTCTGTGAAGAGGGGATAATTTGCACCATCCCACTCCAATTTATTGCAAATGAAATCTCAAATTTTATGAACCTATCAAGTACCCAAACCTTTGATTAGCCAATGGCACATGAGAATCACTACCTAATAATATAATGCTTGCTTCTTCTTATTATCCGACACGCCAAGTGTCTGCAGGAAGTAAAATTGTACAAGTCTCAACCTGCCTCATCTCAAAAGTTATGTCAACTATCAATGTGAAAAATTGCTAACAAAGCTCTGTGATTGATGAATTTTTGCAGTATATAGAATACTACATTGATCGAGGTGTCCTTGGAGTGTCGAAAGAGTTGTCGCACACAATTTTGGAATACAGAGGAGCTCCCGTAAATCCTAGAACTAGGACCAAGTGGGATTCTCAGCAGAATTTGGTGGTACCAACGATGCCTCCGACGCTGGTTGGTGTATGTCGCCTCATACAAATCTACTACGTTCTCAAGGCAAGGACAGAATAACTATTTTACTTTTTTCTTCTTTTGTACCTGAAAAGAGGAGAAAGGAGAAAGAAATTAGCTCGTGTTTTAATCCTTAATTCGTTTAAATAAAACAGAAAATATTAGGCTTTTTTCTCCTCAGCGGAATGTAAAAAGGGAAGAAGGAGGAGAGAGTGTGTAGTCAAAGTCAAACTGCGTCTAGAATGCCAAATACAAAGTTAAGCTGAAGAGATCACAGGTAGCCTTCGAGCTAGTTAACTGTCTCTTTTTGCCATTAGTTCGTCTTGGGATTAACTAATGAAAAATGACAGAGGATACACGCTGAATTTTAACAAGTCCAGAAAATGTCAAAAACGAGTTGTTTAATCCAGGAGCCAACTTAGTAGTATAATTAAGTTTTCAAGGAATAAAGAAATTTTAATGTTTTATAATATAATATAGTGTAGATAAAACATTTAAAATTAGAAGCACGACATTTGACATTTGCAACTTTTATTTATAAAACAAAAGTAATTGTATTTCTCGGTAATTCCTATTTTCTCCACGTGGATCGTTACAAAAAAAAAGTTTAATGAGTTTTCATTAGTTTTGTACTTTGACTGTTTGCTTTTAATTCATTTTGTAATTAATGAAAAAATGAAATACAAAGTAGGCAAGCAAAACCATATGGAGACAAATGCAATTAAATTGAATCATTTTTATGTCTTTCGGTTAATTGCCTTTAACCTTGAAGCTATAAATAATACTTAACAGTCAAAGGTATTTATCACTTTAAATAATTTATATGTTGATTGCAGGTAAATGTAGAACTGGAGAAATCAGGAGAGGTATATAATCATGATACAACGTAAACAACTCTGCTTTCACTTTATTAAAATGGTTTTATCCGTTGATTTCCCAGGATTTGCATATGCATTTTCCAATTACAATTGCCACCGTCCCATTTCGGATTCCAAATTCTAATCAGACGCCAGTCATTAATTACGGTACGTATATGGAACATGAATTGAACACAGTTACTACAAATATATTCTTAACTTTGTTTAAAAAATCTCTGTAATATATACTTGTCTTTGACTAAGCATTTTGTAGAAGCAAGTGAATTAAGCCTTGTCTGTTTAAGTCTTCAAAGCTCTCATTTTTCTTTGCCAACAAGCTATGTACATATAGACAATGCAATGAATTCATTCTCCTATTCTTAAATCTAGAAAAAAGAAAACTCAGAGTGAGAGTACATAAAGATGGATAACGATGTTTTCCAAGTTGATAAATTACGAATAACTTTGCAAGCGTAATAAATCCCTAATCGTTCTAGAGACAACAACCAGGCAGTTTATTGCATAGACTCACTTCTCTGTCCTTGTAAACTTTAAGGAAGGAATTTTTATTGTGAGATCCAAGTATTGCAAGAATTTTGTTGAAAAAGCTCAAGTTATCAATCATCTTGAACCATCTATTTTTTGAGATAAAGTTTGTACATGTAATCGACTGGACTATTTCTCATTTTACGGCTTTCTTCCCCCACAAAAAGAATGCAGGATGTTACATGAAAGCGAAACGTTTTCTTTTACTTGTCTTTAAAGTTTTTTTTCTCCTATTTTACATACAGAAGTAGCTTGTGAGCATTGTGAAGGAGGAATGTACATTGGACCCGAATTTTTACTTGGTCAAGTTTACGATGGAACTTCTGAATTTTGCGAGTCCATCGTTTTGTACCGCCCCGTCTATCCGACGGTGAGATCAAACAAAGGAACGATGCTCAATAATATGGGAGGAAGCGTTAATAATTCTATACAATCACAACCTCAGTCTTCAGCCTCTACTCCCAATGCCACAAAAGGATTAAAAGTTGATGTCCCAAAAGACATTCAACCACAAATACATCAACCAAAGCCAGGAACTTCAGCAGCAGCAGCAGCAGCTACAAACAACAAAGACCGATCTTCATCTTCTACAACCTCAAATTCAAATTTAATTACGACTACAGTAACACAAAACGCTAGTCAATCTGTAGATAAATCTTTGGGGAAAGATCCTTGTTGCTCTAGTTCTGTTTTGGCTGGCAGCTCTGTTGGAAATTCAGAGAAAGTTGCTGATTCGTCTGGAGAAAGCAGTTCAAAGTTAAAAACAAGCTCAAAATCCGATGATGTCACTGCTAAAGCCAATAGTGAGGATCCCAAGCCGTCTCAAAAATCAACTTCAAGTACAAGTTCTGCTGTCCATGTCAGTTTTGAAGCCATAACTGGAGCTGATGGAGAAAGTGCTGGTTCAAAACACAGCAAGCCGTCTTCAACTTCAAGTGGCATAGGTAAAATGGATGAGAAAACGAAAGACATATTAACATCTGGGGGTGAAAGTGCTGCTATTGACGTTGATGTCAAAAACGTCTCAACAAAAATTGTAGAGGATGAAACTGTTGGTAAAACCAGTGCTGTGTTTCCTGGAAAAGTTGTCAGATTGGAAGCATCAAATACTGGTGCCGGTGACACTTGAGTTGTTGTGGCAGAAAGTGAAGAATCTCGCTGTCAATCGAATTGCCAAACAAAATGAGATAAAGGCTTTCTCTAATAAAAAATAAGAGGAAGACCAGATTGTATTCTTTCAAGAGCCAGAGATGATAATTATTATATAAGTAAGATAAACGCACATTAGTATTTAGTTACAATTTAGCTATGTAATGCAAAGAATGTTAGCAGGTATAAATTAATATTAGGAGAAAGCAAGTAGCTCATAATCTGTCCCTGTAAGTACATGATACTATGAAAGTATGAAATTTTATACACAAGATAATCATATCGAAAGTGGTCATGAAATGTCCATTTGCATGACTTTTGTTGTTTGTTTTTTTACTTAAAATATATGTATGCAGATATTGCAGATATACCAAAAATTGGAACAAAAGGGATTTAATAAGTACCTGCTTAGAATTGAATCATCTGAGTTGCATACATAGATTTTGAAAAGTAGAATACTTAATTTTAGTGAAAATTGTGATGCTGCTGTTATACAAATCTAAAGATTTGATGATAATAAAAGTTTACGTGGGTATAGCTTGAAATTTCAATTTGATATGCTATATATATATCAAGTGCTGATGCATAATGTATTAAATGTGGGTCCAAAAGTCGGTCCAACTTATTTGGTTCATTTCAATTGAAGAGATGATGATACGCCTTCCCTTTGAACTGGAAATGACAAGCAGAATAAGAAGGAAATTAAAATCGCTTCCTTTTCTCCTTTCTTCTTTGTTTTGGGTGAAAGGATTTCAACAGAATTCTGGGAGGACTTTATATCTCATGACATGGCTTACGTTCGCTACATTGGACAAAGAGTTGAAGGTGGTTGGGAACAAAGAAGGGTTTTATTGCCGGACGGGACCACACCTCACAACCTAACCAAACTTGTTTTAAGGCTTTTCGCTTTTATTTTATGAATCCAAAGCTGTAACTTTGTTTTAGAGATGAAGAGTTTCAGCTTGGCTGCTTTTATGAATGTGTGCTTTTGCAAAACCTCGTGAGATTTCTTTAATGACAACCTACTAAAATGTCCTACTCGAGTCTTAGAAAGGAAGGACAATGGAGGATCATAAAAAGTATTAAAAATATTTTTATAAAATAATATCATACAATGTTATGAACAAGAAGCAAAGGTTTAAATAAATTATCTCCTTTAACTACTATTAGAACTTGAGTCATCGTCTGTTCCGTAATCACAGGATACAAGTCCCGCAAGTCCGCCCATCTTTTTAGAAGGCTCATCTATCTTCTTCTTTTCAGATGAAACTTGGTCGTCTTCGATAGTTTCTTGTTCTTGTTTGATTTCAGACAGACTTAGAATATTTTTAGAATTACTTTTCTTTGCTAAATTAATTCCAAGGCTTGATCTTTGTTTGTCTAAAGATTTCAATAAAGGCGTATATTTCTTTTCTGCGTCGGGCTCTTCTTTTATTTTTGAATTAGAGTCTGGATTTAATGGTGATGAGATTGATGAAAGAGAGGAAGTAGAAGGCAAAGCGAATGGAAAATTAGATTTCTGGTCAATTTCCATCCGCTTTCGTTTTTGTCTTTCTTCGATACTTTGTGTTGGCTGTAGTCTTAATAGTGACGCAATTTTTGCATCTTCTTCCGTTTCTGCTAGCAGTGGGATGTCCAAAGACCGTTTTCTTAAAAATTCATTATCCTTTTCTTCAATAGCTTTCAATTCTTTCTTTTTTGTCTGAAAATATTAACAAAATTGTTCATAAAACGTGCTATTTTTAATGTAGACTTGAATATCTTTACCCTAAATATATTTCTTAACGCTTTATTAGCGGAATAGTCATCTTTCATGCGATCTTGAAGTTCTTCTAAATTCCCAAGGGTGGGTGTGACTTGCTGAAGCTTTTTCCTGTCTTCAACCCCATGCTGTAATCTAAATTATAAAAAAACTAATTGATAATGCTTCATACTTTATCAATTAAAGTGGATACATACTTGAACATTGCATCGTCAGCCAATTTTCTAATGTCTCTTTTATCATCGGGAACAACTTGTCCATTTTCCGTTGGGTCCCATCGATTTTCTTGCCGTCTGGCCCCACTAACAATGACATAGTCGAGATTCTGCACCAAAAAATAAAAATAAATCATTATATCCACTTAAAATTATTTTTTGTAGGTCCCATACCCCAGGGTCCGTCTTAATTTCGAAATGATTATCGCATAAATGACATTTCATCTTGAATTGATAAACGGGTGTCGAGTAGTACATTCCAATCTTTGTCTTTTCTGCATTATATCTACACATCAATTAATAAAATCAATTATTGTTATCCGAAAAAAATAAAAGTTCCATCTTTCGATTTACCTGACCCCCATCCCAATGTGATTACCACATCCGTCGCACCAAATATTGTACGGCATTTCAAACCGGATGATGATAATCCCCAGGTGAATCTTCCTGGCCCTTTCCCGAAGGGCGTGTGTCCCCATGAAGGCATTGAGCCCCCCTTTCTTCGGATCATAATCCGGTGGGTAGTACTTGTTCGTACCTTTACGCTCTCCCTGAAATCAAATGAAATTAAATCAATAATTGTATTGTTTTTGTGAAAATTAAAAAAAAATACACTTACCATTTTGCAACGAGTGGTTAAAAATTAGTTATTTTAACACTACGACTTTTACGAAGTGCAAGAGAAAGTTGGAACCTTTGAAAAAACAGGAGCGAGCTGAATCTGAGACTCATCTCACTGCACCCCACAAAACATTATTTTGGTTACTTTCTCCAACAATGTTTCGGCTTCTTTGGAAAAAGACCTTGAGGGTCCAACAAGTGGCTGCATTTTCAACAAACGGTAAAAGTGCATTGTTATTTTTATCCATTAGCAATCAATGAAATTATTGTTTGTACAGGAGGTCGAAATGTCATTGTGGAGAAAGTAGACAAGAATATAACGCTCATCGGACTCAATCGACCGGAAAAGCGTAATTGTGTAAATTTGGAGACGGCAAGACAACTTCAGGCTGCGTTCAAAGAATTTGAACAAGACCCTCAAAGTCCCGTCGCAGTTTTGTATGGGAAAGGAGACTCCTTTTGTGCCGGACTTGACCTCAAAGAAGTCTCAGAGTTTCCTAAAGATTTTGATTTTGTTGCCAGTGAAAATTACCACCCCCAAAATGAGGATGGCCTTGGTCCAATGGTATCGCAAAACATCCATCATCAATAATTTTTGTATCTGAAATATGAACATTATTTGTTCCAGGGTCCGTCTCGGAGGATCTTCAAGAAACCTGTTGTAAGGTTTTAACATTTTGTAATTTTTTAATGCAATTTTAGAGATATTTAAATTTCTAGATTGCAGCTGTATCTGGTTTTGCAGTCGCTGGTGGGATGGAAATTACTTTAATGTGTGATATGAGGGTCTGTGATTCTACTACTACGTTTGGCATCTTTTGTCGAAGATTTGGCGTTCCTCTAATTGATGGAGGAACTGTTAGACTCCCTCATTTAATTGGATTAAGTAGAGCTATTGACCTTATACTCACCGGACGACCAGTTAAAGGAAAAGAAGCTTTCCAAATTGGTTTAGCAAATAGACTTGTTCCAGACGGATCTACTCTAACTGAAGGTTTCATGAAAAATATACTTTTCTCATTCAAGAATAAATGTGCTATTCATTTTATTTACATTCGCAGCTATCAAATTGGCAAATGAAATATCTCAATATCCTCAAGAGTGTATGAACAAAGACCGACTTAGTGCGTACTACGCAATGTATTCCGCAAAGAGCTTTGAAGATGCAATTACAAATGAAATGAAACATGGTCTCGAAGTAATTCATAAGGTATGAGTCGAAATTAGGTACCAAAAATTTAACTAAATATGGGCATTATTTTTTCAGGAGTCTGTAGGGGGTGCTGGAAATTTTGTTAGTGGAACTGGACGACACGGTTCGTTCCAGGGTTCTTTCGAGATCAAAAATTAACATGACATAAAGTTTTTATTTTTCATATTAATAATTCAACTAGAATTATATTAAAATCTATAATACCACTTGAAAAGTTCGTTCAGATTCGAGTCTTTTACCAAGGGACAATTTTCCCATCAAATTGAAGGAATTTTCCATTGTCATTTCCGGTCAGTTTTTCAATGACGTCCACCATTCCATTCACGCTTTCTCCAGCTGTCAAAGGAGCATTTTTCCCTCCCATGTCAGTTTGTACCCAACCTGGATGCATCATTATGGTGATAATTCCTTTGTTTTTGAGTTCCATGCTCAAATTTTTTGTAGCCATATTCAGAGCAGTTTTACTTGTTCTATAATAGTAAGAGCCTCCACTTGTGTTGTCTTCGATAGACCCCATTTTTGTTGACATATTGACAACCACTGCCTTGCCAATGCCTTCGGGAGCAGTACTTTTCCCTGCTGCTTTCTCCAATAATGGAAGGAATGCCTAAGAGAATCAATACTTAAATATTTCATCCTGACTTAATAAGTCTTGACAAACTTACTTTCACGATGAATATTGGACCAATTGTATTAACTTCAAGATGTTGAAGAAGTTTCGATTTCTCCAGATTAAGAATAGAGTCTCGCGTCCCTTCCATAATTCCAGCATTGTTTATCAACAAATTGATCCCTTCCCCACCCGTCACTTTGTCCACATAATTGGCAACTTCTTCGTACTTATCGGTGTTTGAAACATCTGCAAAAACGTTTTTCGTTTTACATAAACAAGCCCTAAACAACGCTAACGACATTCATTAATTCATACCCATTTCTACAATATGCAAGTTCCCATGCTTGGCTGCCAGTTCATTCAATTCCTATAATTTACAGAGTTTATAAAAAGTCTTTTCAAAATTGACTGATTTTGTTGAAAAGTACCCCTGCAGCGGCTACGTTTCGGCATGTTGCGAACAAATGCTGTGGTTTGAAACGTTCGAGCATTTGCTTGACAAGTGTCAAGCCCAGACCTCGGTTGCATCCCGTGCAGAAAATGTTTTTGGATTTTGACATTTTTAAAAGAATGAAGTAAACGAATTAAACTTGAGCTTTGCAAACGTTTGCAAACGAATTGGTTGTATATATACCAATTTTGCTTGTCAAAAATGTCTTACGATTGTTTATTAATATAAACAGGACGGAAGAAGTTGCGGGGCCTTCTTCGGCGCTTCCCAAAACAGGAGCGAAAGACGAACAGACGGAGGGAAAAAAGAAGAGTGACAAGAGAAAGCGTACAGATGAAGAGGTCGAAGAAAAGGAGGAAGAGGAAAATCTAGGAGGCGGTCAGGGGGAATTTTAGGACTTTAATCCCATTAATCATATTGTCATCAAAATACAAGTTGATCAAGGTTGATCTTATTTTTTCAGTAGCTACCTTACTTTTGGTCCAAACTTCTGCTTGTAAAGTTTCATTCAATTTGTTTTTCTTGATACACATTCTTAAGTCATCTCGCTGGCGGATAGACAATAATGCGACACACAATGAAGCTACATTTATGTGTATATTTTAATTATAATAAAATTAAGATCACTTAATATTCTCTTGCTCAATAGTATTCAATTTTTAAATTTCCTGCATCCTAAAATTACTGTGCTATAATTTAAACTATTTCAGGTCCTTGAGCAAGTGTTTTCCAATTTGAACCTCAGCGAATTAAAATCCTGTCGACATGTCTGTCGTTTGTGGTCGGAGGAGGGCGCTAAACATTTCCGAAGGAGGAGCATCCACGTCCATATCACGCCCCTGAAAGTTGGACAAGGGACGGACGAAGCGCCCTTCAAACAGCACATCAAATCCTGCAACTTAGAACGGGACAAGGATCGGAAGCATTTGGTGGGATTTTTAAGCCACTTCCGTCTTCGTCACAAACTCCACATTTCCCTTCTGGACTTTTACTCTTGGAAGGGCTTCGCTTACAACATCAATTTTCAACTAAGTTAGTTTTATTTCGGCATTTTTCTGAACAATATTTGCCTGCCATAAAATTTTTAATTACTGTTTTTTTTTAGGAAAGTCTGCCTTTATAAAAGAAAATTTGACGTACTTCACGCAAAGAAACAATTTCATATTTGCGGAAAATTTGATTGGGAACCTTCTTCCTCAAATCAGCGGCCTGGCCACGGAATTGTGGTTAGAAATGAGTTTGAGGATGGAAAAAGATTTGGACGCATTGGAAAGAATTTTAGAAATTTTAGAAAAAAGTTTGGATCGCGTTTATTTGAATTTGGTGATATTTAATGAAAAAGGTTTGGAGCCTGGTAAAAAGAGTCATCAACAATCGACCGTCAAAACTTTCAGTGTTCGACTTCCAAATAATGTAAGTTACCGATCACAACGGGTCGGATTTTTTAAAAATCAATTTACAACCTGATATTTTTGAGTCTGGTTATAAATGTCGGGACCGGATTTAGGAAAGGCAAACATATAATTTGGAGTTTAATATAAATTAAAATGTTCTGTGATGGAAAAAGAAGGAAATAAATCTACGTAGTACGTAGTCATCTACGTATCGAAGTAAATCCCCTGAAGTTGTATTGTAGTTGTATAGTTGGGATTAAACCTTCAGAGCAGTGTTCATGTAGCCCGAGTCAGGGATTTGTATCTCTCTAAACATCAAGCATTTATAATAGTCAAACCCGTATATATAATTTTTCGCAAAATTCCAATCACCGAACCCATTAGAGACATTTTACTTACGATGCGTTATATCATCTCGAAAGTCTCGAAACATGTTTTACGTTCATCAAAGCTTGTTTAGGACAAAAACATTTTTTGTTGCCATACCACATTTTTTGATTTTTCATGTCCCCATTTGAATATTTTTTCATGAAATCAGTGTGTATAAATAATTATAGGCTCAAAGCATCGTTTTAAACCAATTTCGAGCAAATTCGCGCAAAATTTGGTCTTTCAGATTTTTACCCTATAGGCAATTTTCCAACCCCCACCATTTCTAAACGGCTTGACCGATTTTGCTCATCTTCGAACTCCTCCTTCCTATTGAGTAGTAGAACAACTGTGCAAAATTTGGGAACGATCGGCGAAGCCGTTTGGGCCCTATCGTGTCCCAGACGGACGGACGGACGGACGGACACGATCGGTTACATAAGCCCTGACTCGGGCTAATCAAGGCCTAGCGACCTGAAGCTTGATAAGCATGAGGCTGGAGCCCTGACTTTTATTATGCTCGAAAGTTGACACTCAAAGTCATTATTTTTACTGTCAAAAATGTCGAAATTTTCCAAACCCTTTTCACAGTTGTTTCGCCCCATAACTAAATTTATTATACAAAGGCCACTTAAAATTGAATCTTATTGAATTTTCAGCCGGAATAATGTTGGCCTCTTAGGAAGTGAGTTGTAATGGATTCGAGTCCCAATTCCAAGTCAATTATTACCTCTCCCACTTTCTCCTCACCCGACAACTACTCCCCAAAATCAAGGAAACTTCCGTTCGGAGCGACAAACGCCAAAACTGTCGAATTGTCAATGTCTCCTCCGACGTCAGTTACGCCGGGCGTCTGGATTTCAGGGAGTTAGAGACTGTCCAAGTTTTCCAAGCAGCTACTGCAACTCTAAATTGTGTCAGGTCTCCCACGCCCGATATCTGGACAAACTGCTGAGGTCAGAGGGGTCAAGGGTCAACGTCTCACGTGTCACCCGGGGATTATTTATTAGGAGTTGTGGCGAAATGTGGGGGAGCTACTTTATAAGGCTTTGGGGAACACATAAAGTTACCTCACCTCATTTTATAGCCTAAGGCTATAAAGTTGCCTAACTTTTTAACCTCACAATTGCTACATTGGGGAAAGTGAGGTAACTTTATTTTCTCACCATTAATATAAAGTTGCCTAACTTTTTCGCCTAACAATTACATACATGAGGGAAAGTGAGGAAACTTTAATTCCTTGTTGGAAAAATAAAGTTACCTAACTTTTTCCCCTAACAATTACATACATGAGGGAAAGTGAGGAAACTTTAATTCCTTGTTGGAAAAATAAAGTTACCTAACTTTTTC
>JAQIXN010002175.1:0-12883 GCA_034698145.1 Proisotoma minuta
AATTCTTGCTTAATTTCACTCAAAAACTCGCCAGCGACGGGTTCTGGCGCTTATCTTTCGAAGTGGACCTCCCTGTGACGCTGAGACGTCATCCATCCCTGTCGTTGTCGTTTTGCTGATGGCGACTCGTGTGTCGCGCCTGCGCCTTCATCAAATCGAAACTTCATTTTTTAGCCTCTCTTTTCGCCTTCTCCTGAAATTTGAGATAGTTGCATTAATTTCTGTGTCGATTTTCATAAAAGTTGGATTTGACTCTTGAGCTTGTTTTCGAATTTTGGTAATTGGCCGTTTAAAACTGCTTCAGGTCTAAATAATACTAAAATAGCTTAATTTTAATGGAAACTGTTCGAAAAAGAAGTGCATCCTAAAATGGACAAAAATGAGAATTAAAAGCAGTAGCAGCGTTCAATTTTTGCATGTCGGCGAAAAAAATCAAACTAAAGTTTCAAACGCATTGACTAAATTATGACTGAAAACAACAAAATTGAAGATGAGCGCTTTTGAAAAATTGGGTGGAGCCTGGTCGCGGCTCATTGTTCAAATTTTGGCGGATCGCTTTTAAGAATGCTGCAGAAATGAAAATAGGCTAAACGTAATTAAAATCTCGCCGCTTAATTACACGCACTCTCAATTTATTTCTGTAATTTAATAATTTGCAATTTAATTTTGAGCGAGCAAACCAGAAACTATTTTTTATTCCAGCTAAAAATCGAAGTCGCAGGTTTTGGTTCAACTTTTTCCTTTTTCCCAGGAATCGTCTCTTCAGGTACCGCCAAATTTGTCGTCGTTGGCGCCGGCGTTGCACCGCTCCCAATCGTCCCTTCCGCGGATGCTGATCTTCGTGGTGTTTGAGGAGGTTTAGCTTGACTTTGGTTTTGAGGGGCAGAATCAAATGACGACGACGAACCTAGCGTTCGCCGTTTTCCATTTGGTTGGGGGTTTGAAACGACGACAATGGCGTCAGATTCTTCGGGATCGATTCCCTCACCGTTTGGAAACTCTTCATCCTAAAATATTTAAGCAAAGTTCATCAAAAAGTGACGAAACGTTTCAAAAAATTCAAAATCCCCGCTTTACCAAAGTTCTGCGCTCAGGTTCAGTCGCAAGTCGAAGTAATCGCGTCCCAAAAATTGCGATTAGCACGGATCCCAAAGGCGCAGTGATGATTATCCCGAGGACTGCAGTTGTGACGACGATTTGTCCGTGTGGCGCAAGTTCTTCCGCCGACTCCCCTTTCGCTTGGATTTTAGAGACGACAAGTGGTGCAAGTGCCGCCTGAACTGTGGCTTTTGGAATCCACGACATGGCGGCGAAAAGCCGCTCGCGCCATGTTATCCCTTTGACTGCATAACAAATGCAGAATGCGGTTAGACAGCGGATCTAAGGAGCGAAATTTAAAATTTGTGCTAGATTGAAATAATGCCTTACAAAAAGACAGATGACGATAATTCCCAAAATTTTGGCGACGCGCTGTCCCGTGAATCCAACCCCATTAAAATCAATTTCCCGCCCAATTGTCCCAAAAAGAACAGGGACCATCAGCGTCCATAAAATGCTCAGCTTTCGCTCCACCTGCAATTAATAAAAGGCAGTTATAAATGCAGTTATACATTTGACCTTTGACCTTTTTCATGGAATGTTTCCAATGGGGGTATGACCTCCACCCAAAAGAGGCGATGAAAGCGGTCATAAGAACGGCCAGTGACCCCGCGCCCGACAAAAGGTCAAATTCTTCGTAGCCAAACATCGCCAGGAAATTAAAGAGCAACAACAACACCAAGCGATTCTCCGCCTTGCTTTTCTAAAAATTCAAAATCAAGGGCAAGGTAAAATATTTGGTCCACCTTTGAAATAAGCGCTAAGCTTACGCTTCCGCGCGCAGGGATGAAATGGAGAAATATTCCTACGACGAAACCATGTAGGATTCCCACAGCGATTCCAATTGGACCCGCTGCGTACTGCTGCCATCCTGAAAATATCAACGGTCAGCGTCATAAAAGGTCAGGTAAATGTCATTTTGCGCCATTACCATCAGCAGCGAGCGCAAAACCGAGAAAAATAGTGTAGAGGGAAATGGCGAGAACGTCATCGATGCTGGAGGCCGCAATGAGCAGTGTGGGTATCCCTTGACCCACGCCATAGTTCCTCTTTTTGAGAGACAACATCCCTGGGACGACGACCGCGGGGGAGACAGCTGCCAGGGCGAACCCTGAGACGAAACACATGTAAACATCGATCTTGGCGTTGTCCCCATCCCCCGCGACATTGAACAGAAGATAAGTCACGAGGGCGCAGGTGCAGGCTTCGACGAGACAGGGGCCAAACGCCAAAAGGGGCACCACCCCTTTCAACTTCTTTAATTGCTTGGGACTCAGTTCTACGCCCGCCCTAAAAATTTAAGCGGTAAAATTCGAATAAATCCCTTAAAATACTCACCTCGTAAGAATAAGCGTTAGTGCGAGCTGTCTAATCGGTTTGATCCAATTCCCGCCACTTTTAAGCGCTTCAGCCGCGCAATGATGATCCTCTTTGCCGCAACTTCGATGTCCCCAATCTACAAAATACTTAAAAATGTTGAGTGGCGCCACATTCCTCAGCACAATCCCAAGCAGTAGCGGTCCAAGGAGACTCGGAAGCCCACAAGCTTTCATGAAAATCCCCGCGAAAAGTCCACTCAGTTCTAAAATTGCGAGCGCAAAAATCGGGCCTCGAATCGCTGCTGGGGAATGTTCATGGTGGTCAGGGTCAACGTTTAACAGCAGCAGCCACGTCAGGCCCCAACCCATGATGAAAATTATGACAAAGGTCATGATTCGGGCACAAGGACCTTGAGGCGGACAGAGCAGCGCCTGCCCAAGACTTTCGCGCCAAGAGAGACCTGGCGCGTAGGGATTTGTGCGACGGAGAAAGGACACGCAGTGACACCAACGCGGATAAAATCTGAAATTAGTTTAGAGCAGATTTTTGAAACAATTCCTACTCAAAATGAAATTTGAAATTGCCGCTCTTCGCCCAAACTTACTCGATGACAGACGAAGAATCATTTCTCAGCGCATTATCTTCTTCCCCGCCTTCGCCCTCTTCCGCCTCCACTCCGGCGTATTCAAGGACCCCAGGAACCCCGATTGACGACGTCTCCGACCCTCGTCGAAAGTGACGCTCATCATCTCCCAAAGTTTGGGTACTATAGCCCCGATGTCGGGAAGGACTGGCGCTTGGTCGCGTTCGCGTGCTGGGGTTAGCGCTTAGTCGCGGAAGTGGAACTGCCGCTTCGCTGCTACTTTCACTCATTTTAAGTTACAGGTCAAAGTTCAAAGGTTTAGGCTGCATTTTGAAAGAGATTTGTTTTAGTTTGAGATTTGAAAGTTTTAAAAAAGTTTGGACCCCATTTTCATTTCCCGCTGGCGCTTGGAGACCGCGGAAAGAAAGTTGCATGATAGTACGCGCTGCAATAAAAGCGCAAAGCGCGTCGTTTAACATTGCTTCCAAAATGTAACAAAGCCATTTCTTAGAAAAAAAGCGGGATTTGTTTTAAAGTATCTAAAGAAAAGTGAAGAGTGAAACTCCTCTAAAAATTTTAGACTAAAATTAATTTGTTAATAATTATCTAAGTTAATTACAATTAAAGGTAAAATGTAAATATAATTTCCGAGTGTTGACGAAATTTTGATAAATTGCGAATGCATGCAACACGCCAAAAAACAAGGTAAATATTGATTTTAACTAATTATAGACCACAAATAATACAAACTTTGTTTGCTCCAGAAAATTACTTTATTTCATGTTCTACTAATTTTTGTTTAGCTAAAATAATTCTTATTTCTTCCGCCAAAAATTTGTTGGATGCTTATCTTTGTGATTTGTTATGTTAACTTTGGCTTATCAGCGAATTTCAAACTTGACACCGAACCCTTTGACCCCGTGACCTGAGACTTGGTTCGTAGTCTCATGACGTCTATCCTCAAGTCAGGTTAAAATATGGGCCATCTAGGTCATGACCTTAAAGCTTAAAATGGGATAAAGTGACGCGAATAAACGATCTAACTATAAATTTGTCTATTCTGTCTGTTTCAGGATGAGTTGAGGTCCTTAAAGGTCCTCAAGGGATGGGAGGCTTGGGATTTATCCTCTGTCCCTCTTTCATAAGGGTCCATGTCGTTGGGGGGAGGTGGAATTGGAAGAAAAGCCTCATTTTGTTGGGGCTTATCGTCCTCTGCTGGCCGCTGATAAGTTCGGGCTACTACCACATCTTTATTGATAATGGAGAGAGTGTGGGGGATTTTAATTGTGAGTTAATTACAATTAAAACTGAAAAATTAAAATTATGGGGGCGTTTTTAATCCAATTTTACAGATTGAGGATAAAATGCTTGAAAAAGGATGAAATGCCATTAATTTTCAATTTCCAAAACAGTTTAATTTGATCAATTCAAAACTTTTTTCAATATTTTCCCCTAAAATTCCCAAAATTTCATTTTTAAGCCAGAAACTATTTAATCTCAATTAATTACCACTAATTAACTGATTATTTCAGATTTCCTAAACTCTGAAGAATCGTCTAGTCTGGGTTATCTAGTGGACAGTCCAAATTGTCACATTCTCAACGTTTCCGCTTTCCACCCCTCCGTCCTCCCATTCATCCGAAATCTAACCTTAGATTCTCCCTCCAATTCAAATTCAAAATGCACCGCGGCCTCTCGCGGTCCCTCCCGCTTCACTTATATCAACGAATCCTCAATCGTCATCAACGCCACCGCGCTCCATTCCGCGGGCTACTCCCTTCATTCAATATCTTGCTGCTATATCCCTTATAACCGCGTCGCCGACAATGACGACAGCATCGAATGGGGAGCTCGCTGCAAAAAGATTTCGTCTGACCCCAAAGGGACCCTTCTCGACGACAACGAAGAGTTTTTGCGCGTCCTCTGCACCTCCAAATACTGGCCTTGGAGTCTGGATGTGATTTATAGGGCTTTTCATGCCGTGCCAAGACCCTTAAGGGGCGGGAGGCGGCGTGAACTTAAACCCGAAGGATCGCAGAGGCCGAATGTGCTGTTGTTGGGCATTGATTCCATGTCGCGCCTCAGTTTTGTGAGAAATATGCCGAAAAGTAGGGAGTACTTGAGGGCCCTAGGGGCCGTCGAGATGTTGGGATATACAAAGTGTAAGTTACTCCCTCCTCTGTCTATCCATCTGTCGCTAAATGTTATTTTTTTCCTCTGCAGTGGGTGAAAACACATTTCCGAACGCGATAGCATTTATGACGGGTCACACGCTTGGTCAACTTTCGTCAGTTTGCAATTATTCAGACTCTGCGCCCATTGGCCCCTGTCCTTTTATCTGGAAGGATTTTAGGGCGCAAGGTTACGCCACGGCGTTTGTCGAAGACGTCCCCTTCCTTGCCACATACAACTATGAAAAGGTTGGATTTCGACAACGCCCTGTGGACTACTATCTAAGGCCCTTTATGCTCGGCGTCAATCAACACAGTCCGCGAAAGGTAAGTCTCAGTGATGTAATGAAAGATGACGATAAATTGACACTTTGTTTTTATTTTACAGTCCTATTTCTACTTGGAGTGCATGGGACATCAAACAGTTGATGAAATGATGTTGGATTATTTGAGAGGGATATTAGAGGTCACTAAAGGTCAACGGTCGCCCGCCTTTATCTACGCCTGGCTCACAAATTTAGCGCACGGAGATCTTAACGCTGCGCAGGCCGGAGACGACACTTATCTCGCATTTCTCAAAAGTTTGAATCTCCAGGATTCAAATACGGTTCTATTTTTTATGAGCGATCACGGATACAGGTAAAATTTTGACGCCATGACATGACATGTCGCTAATGTCCAACTCTAACGTTTCGACCTAAATTTCAGGTACGGAGACATTCGCCAAACATTCGCCGGCTGGTATGAAGACAAACTACCCAACATGTGGGTTTATCTCCCTCCATCTCTACGCCACAATTGGTCCTCTGCCCTTGTCGCCAACTCCCGGCGTCTGACCTCTCCCCTCGATCTCCACTCCACCTTTCGCCATATCCTAAACCTACCCTCCGAACGTGGCGCATCATTCTTCTCATCACAAATTCCTCAATCTCGTTCCTGCGCCGATGCAGGCATCCCTCCCAATTTCTGCGCTTGTGCCGTCCCCTCCAAATTAGAATTGAGCGACAGTCGATTAAGAGCGGCCGCTACTGCAGCACTCACATCACTCAACGCCCAACTCCCTCCTCAATGCGCCCCTTTGGCGTTGTCAAAGGTTGTAGCGGGTGGAATGTCCAAGCAGGATGGCGACGTTGACTCGGCGACAATAATCGTCGCATTTGACACGATCCCAGGCTCGTTTCTATTTGAGGGGAGTGTGGTGGCTGGCGTAGGCGGGGAATTTAAATTATTGGGGGAGTTGCTAAGAATGAACAAAATCTCGACCGACGTTTCCTGTGTAAAGGGAGACCTCGAAAAATTTTGCTATTGTGCCAATTAAATTAATTGGGCTTAATTAACAGTGATTTTGACGTGATATTTTGTTACAAGACTTAATTCTTAATTGTACTTAAACTAAAGTGATTTTTCAAGTCAATAAAGATTTTTGAGTTTATTTAAGTAATTAAAGTTTTAAAAGTTGTCATAAAATTTAAATTTTGCGCCCAGGCCAGACCTCCATCACTTTTGGGTGTATTTCAGTCGGAAGCCACTCCAAATATTCTTTCAGCAACCAATCGCCTCCGTGTTGACGCCATGCGGCGAGAAGGGTGCTGTGAGAGCAGACGCCAGCTGATGTGAGGGCGCTCAGCAGGGCCGTTGTCCGCGGCTGGAGCTTGGCCCAACTCTTGGTCATTGTGGCGGGAAGGGAGAGAAGGGAGGGGACGAAAGGGGACAGGACAGGCGTCACGGAACCAGACATCAAAAATTGGGCGAATAGTTTGAATTTTTCTAAGCTCTCTGGATATTCGATGGACACCGTGGGAAGTTCCCAACCTGAAATTAATAATTAACATTAAAATTTTCACATTCCTAACACCAAAACATTCAAAATTCACCTTGTTTTCCATATGTGGCCTTGACCCATGTCATCACGACCCCCTTTTCGGCGTCGTAGTAAGGCGGGGGATTGGTAAGTGGGGGTCCAAAGGCGCAAAGTTGTTTGGCGTAGATTGGAATCCACTCTGGCTCAATGGCGCTCACCCCGCGGAGACTCAATTTCCCGCCAACTTCAAATAGCTCTTGGTACACCACCCACGGCGCAGTGAAAGACTTTGAGGGATACAGCGCAGAAGACTTATTGATAAACACTGGCTCTTCCAACTCACCGCATCTGAAATAGAGATACATTTCGTCATTGGAGACATTCCCTGTGACGATGTCAATTAAATCATTAACATTACTTACTTGTAAGCGTTTTTATAAAGCTTAGGATCCCTTTCTCCCAACTCTTCGTCACTTATTCGTCTCGCCACGCGATCAGGGAGTCCTGCAAGCACCAGTTGACGCAATAGCGTCGCCTCCTCGTCACTTGGAGGCGCCATTTTGGGGTCAAGGGGTACACCATCGTCCACAACCAAATTGACCTCCCCCACAAGCTGTTTTCTCAGTTTGCGAATTTCTCCAAGCGCTTTAAGACGAAGACCGTTGGCAGCGGCGAATTGAGGGCTTCCTTCAGCGAATTCAAAAGCCCCAACGGCTCTTAGAAGCACCATCGCGTCGCCCAGAAGAAAAGAGGCACCCGAACCAGCCCATTTTCGACGTTGAATGCCCCACCGCCGTCGCATTTCTTTGGAGGAAGAGTCTGAAAGGTCCTCCGAAGGGAGGGAGGCGTCCAGGAACACTTCCTGAAAGAAAAGTGGAAATGTATGTAGTAATGGAGCGAAAAATTGACCTTATCTTTGGCCTGTCGTCATAATTGAGCATGTTTGAGATAATTTTTGAAAACGCTATAAACTTTGTAAAATACTTTCAAAACTTGCGAAAAATTCAAAAATTATTTAATAACGTTCCAACGGATCCAAAAATCTTTTCAAAAGGGGACAAAAACATTCCTAAACCTTCCCAAACCTATAAAATTCCCTAAAATGTTCAAACCCTTTTAAAAACGTTCCAAAACAAACCTGAACTGTAAGAGCTGCCACAAGCGCAATAGTGTACTGGATTAGTCCTTGTGCGTAGCTGAGAGCGAGCATTTTGGCGTAGCGCGGTCCAAGGGGGAAATGCGCCATGCTGCGCCCCAAATCGTTTATTTCTTTTGTCCTCTCGTTGATGGCGCCGAGGGCGAGAAGCGTTCGCTCTCCAGCCAAAAGCTGATCCGAGGACGGCGCGCTCGGAAATGGAAATTTCGACACTTTGTCAATTCCCATCGATTTCATCAACAGCAACATGTCATCCACCGGACGGACACGAATTTCAGGTTCTGTGAAAAAAATAAGGTTTTAGAGCTTTTTGTGAATTTTGTCGTTTTTTCCGAAATAGTTTGGAAGCCCTTTAGACTACTTTAGAGCTTTTGAAGATGGCCTAAAAACGTTTAAAAATAAAAACAAACATTTTGAAATGTTTTACAAGCTTTTAAAAACAAATTAAAGCTTTATTTTTTTTTTCAAGTCCCAAAATTATTTCAAATGCCTCAAAAACTGACCTGAATATTCCGGAAAATCAGAGTCAAAAACGGCACTTGAATAAAGCCTGTAAACATGTCCAGGCCCCGTGCGCCCAGCGCGACCGCTCCTCTGCTCCGCGCTCGCCTTCGACTCCCACCCAATCACAAACGTCCCAACTCCCGTCAGTTTGTCCCAAATCTTGGCCTTGACCTTTCCGCTGTCAATGACGTAGCGGACGGAGGGGATCGTCAACGACGTCTCCGCCACGTTTGTGGACACGACACAAAGTCGTGCCCCAGCTGGCGGTGGTGCGAAAACCGCTTGTTGTTCCACGCTCGGAAGCATAGAGTAAAGAGGGAGGACGTGGAGGGGCTGGGCGTCGTGGTCGGGAATTAAGGCTTCAGCATCTCCCAGCATGTCGTCGTTTTCAGAATCGTTGTCTGAATCATCCTCAGAGCCGTCCGAAACTTCTTCAGAAGCTTGGAGTGGGAGGGATTTATTTAGATTAAGAGCAGAGAGGTCAAAGCTTCGGAGACTTGGCGAGCTTTTAGGCTTCAGCTTCATACCTGAAAAAGATGTAAATAGATGTAGTCAAGTAGCGAAAGATTTAATTAAATAAGCTCAAATTACAGACGAACAGACAGAGCACGCACCTTTTCCAACTTCTCCTCGTTTTCTCTTCTGTTTTCTTCCAACCTCCTCAACTTCCGCTTTTTCTTCCGTCCCTGGAAATTTTTCCCTCAGCTTTTTAACCAGACTTTTGACTTCCGCTTGTCCAGTCACGAAAATGAGGATTCCTCCTGGAGGAAGCTTTTTGTGGACGGCCACCGCCTTTTTAAACGCCGCCAACAAATAATTCTCCGGAGTCACTTTGGAAAAATGGACAGACACTGGGAATTGACGTGTGGGGACGTGGATTAATGGTGGTCGCACCTGCAATTTAAAAAAAAAACTTTCAAAAACTGGGAAAATAACGTATTTTAAAAGAAAATGGATAACATTTTAAATCAAACCTTAAAAAGTCTAGAATTTTCAACAAAATCCTCCACTCGCATGGTAGCACTCATGATAATCAATTTAAGCGGCTCTCCGCGCTTTTCTCTCAGTCGCACGGCGCGAGACAAAAGTCCAATTAAAATATCAGTGTACAGCGAGCGTTCGTGAGCTTCATCCACGCAAATCGCGGAATAGCGACTGAGCAAAAAGTCCCGCTCCATTTCTTTTAACAAGACGCCATCCGTCATGAATTTAATCCGCGTTTGGTTGCCGGCGTTTCCCTCAAAACGGATCTGGTAGGAGACGACACTGGGCGAAAGATTGAGTTCTGTCGCAACGCGCTGCGACATAGAAATTGCGGCCACACGACGAGGTTCCGTTATCCCTGAAATAAGAAAAATTATAAAAACAAAACAAACTTACTTTTCACTAAATTGCATAATTTTGTTAATAATAAGAATAGAAAAATATTTTTTTTGTTAAAAAAAACTGAAAAAGGAAAAAAATGCTGACCAATAATTTTCCCATTTTGTGCGTAGCCTGCTTCATATAAAAATTGTGGAACTTGTGTCGTTTTGCCGCTTCCGGTTTCTCCCGCAAGAACTGTCACCGAATTTTCCGTCACAGATTCCATTATCACCTGCTCTTCTGCTATTATTGGGAGTTTGCACCTGAAATGTTGATTTATTAATTTAATTAATTGGTCAGTTAAACAAAATTGCTTCAAAAAATCTTCAAAGCGTTTAGAAAAGTGATAAAATTTAAGAAATTTTGAAACAAAATGTTTCAAAAATAAAAAAAAATGAGAGAAATATGACTTTTTGAATAGAAACGCTTCAAAAATCTGAAAAATTTACTAATTTTAATCAAATTAAGCATTTATTCATTGGTATTGATTTAAAAACTCGAACAATTATTCAGTAGGGGAACAAATTAGTTGCAAATCAAAATATATTATGAAACTTTCAAGAAAACTTTTGAAAATAAATTATTAAAATAAAATAAAATTCATTGAAACCACTCAAAAAATCAAATTTTAGACAAAAATTGCATGAAAAACAATATTTCGTCATCCCCGTACCGAACAGCTTCAATTTCAGTTGTCCTATTGACAGGGATAAAGGTTTTCTTCTCACGGGACACGACGCGGACCCCGACAAGCTCTAATTCCGGGTTTTCAGGCTCCTTTGAAGCTTTTGATGATTTTTTGGAAGCTTTTGAAGATTTTTTGGTAGCTTTTGAAGATTTTTTAGTAGCTTTTGAAGATTTTTTGGAAGCTTTAACAGGTTTTTGACTTTTAATCTCTTCAATTATTTCAATTTCGTCAGTTTCCATTTTGATTTCGGGCTCTGCAGGCTCTTCTTTTATTTTGGGGACGTCAACGTCTTCGTCACCTTCAGATACCGGCTCCTCATCACTCTAAAATGACAAAACTTTAGTATTTGAGTAATTTTAATTATTTGGAAAATTGCAATTTTTAGAGCTTTTGCATAAATTTTGTTTGTTTCAAAAATTTATCTAATTTTAGAAAAGATTTTGAAGCTTTGAAAAATTATTTGCAATTTTTTTATAACCTGTTAATATTTTTGAAAATTCAAAGACATTTTGAGAACTTTTAGAATGTTTCTTAAAAATATAAAATATTTTTAAAATGGCAAATTCCAACCTCTTGCTCGGACTCGGATTCTTCATCAAATCCCAAAACCTTTGGATCATTCTTCATCTTGTTCCCTTCTTCTTTGTTCCATCGAGTGGACCAACTTCCGAACCTTTTCTTACACGCCCCCTTCAAACTACTTTTCTGCGTCACCCTCCTAACGTCCTTAACCTTGTCCACTTTGACAATCTGGCTGTCCAAGTTGTCCAACCCCATCTCGTCATCCTTCTTCCTCGCTGCAAACAGCTTTTTAAGGCCCTCTGTTTGAATTTGGACAAGGGGCGTGAGTGACGAAAGCGCCGTCGGCGTCAACTGGTACTTGGACAACTCTTCAAGGACACCCGCCCTGTCAGATTTCTTAGAACGACGGTCCACAATCGCCTGCAGCTTTTTCCTAAGGAAAATCAAAGAAATTGAGGAAATTTTAGGAAAATTCCTACAGACAGACAACTTACCTTTGTTTCTTGCTCAAAAACTTCTTTTGACTTGAATCCGTGACCAATTTCCCCTTTTTCTTGTCCTTCTTTTGCGTCAACAAGAGAGGATTGGATTCGTCATATTTCCCTGAGTTCAACAGCGACGCGTCCACTGCGACCTGCGACAAAGAAAATAATTTAGCGTTTTGGAAGCTTTTTGGAACATTTGTGGACAACATTAAACTCTTTTGGAGCGTTTTCAAATACTTTGGGACAATTTTTACAGTGCTTTAAAACAGTTTAAGAGATTTTGGAATAATTTTAGATGTTTTTGGAGCGTTTTGAAATAATTAGAAGGTTTTTGGGACAATTTTGAAACATTTTGACCAATTAAATTACCTGGTGGCCCTCTTCCCCATTTTTCTTTTCGTAGCGCACTCCCTGCCGCGCCTTATAATTAAAGCGCTTCCTATCCCTCGCCATTTTAATCACAATTAACTTTAATTACAATTAATTCAACATATTTTAACTTTCCACGTGAGATTTCAACTTTAAAGTTCAAACCAGAAAATTCCCGCTTCGGCTTCCGTCTGCATTTTACTGCTTTTCTCAATTAAGTCTAATTTTAATTAATTATCACGAATTTTCAACGCCCAAAACGTCGACACTTGTCGCCACATCTGTCGAATTCAACCTCCAGTAAATTTCTACAAGAAATTCCGGTTTAATCAACCTAATTTCCATTTTTTCCGAAGGCGGCGGTTTTCCCCAATTAACTAATTGCAATTAAGGATTTAAAAAAACTATTAAAGTAGAAATAATTAAACTGAAAACTCAAAACCACGCCCCAAATTTTATTTTTGTGTGGGCATGTCATATTTTGGTAAGTTTTTCATTTTTTTTAATTTAATTTTAATTGTTTCTAATTTAATTTAATTGTTTAGGAAGCGGGAACCCGCAGAACGGCTCAGGGCGCGGTCCGGGCGGCGCTAATCAACAAGCCACAATTTTAACTGGCCCCCAACTTTTCGCAGTTAATTCCAATCAGCACCAAATTCAGTTCCAAACGCCCGGCGGCGGCACAAACTTCTTCCCCTCCGGCGCAGAACAGGGACAGGTAAATATTACTTAAGTTAATTAATTGTTAATTTTTTTTTTCAACAATAATATCGTGGGGTTTTATTCAAGTGTAAAATTTTTTTTAAGACATTATACGACAT
>JAQIXN010002176.1:0-12881 GCA_034698145.1 Proisotoma minuta
ATTTGTGGCAGAAGCAATTCATCGGGATCCAAAACATTTTCCAAATCCAATGGAGTTTAAACCAGAGCGTTTTAGCCAAGAAGAGAAATCAAAACGACATTCATACGCTTATATGCCCTTTGGATTAGGGAATCGTTCTTGTAATTACCAATTAATACAAGCATTTAATTCAGTTTTAATATAATTTTATAGGTATCGGTATGAGATTTGCTCTTGTGGAGACCAAAACTGCGCTGGCAAATATTGTAAAGGATTTTGAAATTTCCCTCACAAACGAAATTAGAAAAGACGATTTAACTGTTCGTGACGCCTTCGGTTATAGAACAAGCACTGGCCTTGAACTAAAATTTAGTTTAAAGAATTTGTAAAAACATTATAATAATGTTTTGTAAAATTTCATTCGGCAAAATTCATAAATAAATCAAGCTTTTGTGCACTATTTTATTCTCTCCATTGTTCAACAATTGCATAATTGCGCTTTATTATCTTGACATTGGCTTGTAAGTACATTTTAAAATTCTTTACAAATTGTAAACGCTTACTATAGTTCAATTGTTGGTCCAACGTTCGCGAACTTGTAAGTAAAATGCGAAAACTGCTAATTTTAAGCTCTTTAATTTTCCTGTTGGACGCTGTTACATCCCAAAGTGTAAGAAGAAAAGTTAAAATGTCTATCAAGATAATATGCATATTTTTTTTAAATTTAGTGCCGTGTCCATCAAGAAAGCTGTTTTGATCCCTTCACCTTCATTGAGTATCCATGTTGCCAAAGTCTCTTTTGCGTGTATGACCCCAATGGAAACTACTGCGCTTATAGATTCAGATCTGCTGTGTCCTTTCGTCCCCGGGGAACTCTTAAGAGAAAATGGTGGGATTACTGATGAGTTTTTTAACCCGGTAAAACTTACGCCAATTCAAGTACTTGTATTTTAAATGCTAATAATATTTTATTTATAGGATTTTGATAAACAAAACAGATCGAGACGAGACAATGCTACTTTAGTCTTTTTATGCAAATTCGGCACAACCTTATTTTTAAAATATATGAACAACAATTGACTTGTTATATTTTGACTTTAGAAAAATTAAATAAATTATGTAGTGGATGTTCTAAATTTTCAACTGATTAAATAAGTATGTCTCAAAATCAAAAATCGTCCACTTCTTTGAGAAGCTGTTTAAAATATTGTTTTAAACTGTTTATTTCATATTGCTATATATATCTATATAGCCCAGCATTTAGAATTATCTCAAAACATGACTATTTACTTAATTAACAAGAGTGACATTGTACAATTCATACATATATTTTGTATCACAAGTGGAGTTCCCGCTTCCAGGAAATTGCTTCCAAACATCATTTTCAATGGAGAAACAGCCGTTAGTCGTTTTGTAAAGGAACTTATTTTCCTTTCTTTGTTCTCCAGGGAATTTTTCCAAACCGAAAGCAAACATAGGGATTTTGAATTGACCCAAGAGCCCAGGGTTAACACGATAATGTTGAAGGAAATACAGTTTATGAAAATCATTGGGAATACTAGAAAGCCCGGCATGGGTATTTGCCGATGCATTCGGATGCTAACGTATTGAGATAATATTTGGTTGAGTGGGACAAAAAATATGAAGAAAGGTGTTCTCCAGTATTTCAGATAGCTATTCAGAGTTTTGTTCAGCACTTCAATTTCCTTGTAAAGCTGAAAATTATTCTTGTTCGATGTCGACTTTGAGATGACATTTCTTAAAATTTAAATTAACTATATATAATTGACATTTTAAGATTGATGCAACAAACCTTTGTAATACATGAAGGTAATCAAGTATACATGCATTACACACAAATCCAATGAACAATATGGACACAAGACAACCAGTCCCCATTACAGTCATCATCCAGCTTTCGAAGATGAGGTTTACAATCCACAACATGTACAAATTTGGACAGCTCGTCCAGTTCATGTCCACGCAGTGTTTGTAATGTGACCACAGAAATGGAACCGTACAAGGAGACAACGCAAGAATCAATAGGACAAAGACAGAGAACATGGGAGCTGATATTTGAATCACATTCAGTATCATTATCATGGCTTTATCCTCAAGACTTTTTACTTGCTGTTCTATAAAATGCATTAATTATTAATCTTTAAAAAATTCACGCATAAGAATCCAAACCACTTTTCAACAGCTTTTCCTCAAAAAGCCAAAGGGAGTTGAGGATTTGAATGCAGCTGTTATCCAAGCTGAAGTTCCATCTTCCTCCAAAACTGAGGAGAAACATGACCAAAAACGACAGACTTTGAAGCTGTTCCCCAATACTAATATTTGGGCTTGGATTAATCAATGCCAAAGCTATTGCACAGATATACAAAAGTTGGACAATGCATTGGAATTTATAGATTGCAACGGCGCTCGTTGACTGAGTGATGGACAGACGCGTAGATTGCGAATCAAATTTATATGGAATCAAATTAAGAATTTCTGCAATTTTCATATAATTTCTAAAGAACGGGAGAAAATGTGTAGTAAACATTTTAAACCTCTTTGTTCAGTTGAAAAGTCAGTTATGGCAATATTTGGAGAGCTAATATTTATTTAAAAGGTTGCTGGATCAATTACCTGTCCCTCCTACATATCCCCATAATATTAACAACATATATATTTAAGGTTACATGTCGCTGACGTTAGCCGAATCAAATGTTTAATTTATGATTTCCTTAATTGCTATTAATGGCAGCCTTGATGCTTAAAGTTGAGAGAAATGTTAAAATGCTTAATGTCAAGCATAGGTCAAGCAGAATTGCATCATTGAACTCTACGTGCTGAGGCCTTTTAAGTAATATCACCTAGCTACTATTGACGTTTTAGATGCACTGTAGTCTTTTACCTTGAAGGTCATGACCTACAGGTTCCATCTTCGAAATTAGCCCTGAGATAGGGCCTCAGGAAGATGTATTCCAAGTTTCAGGTTGCTAGGTAAAATTGTTAGAAAGTTATCGCGCAACCAAAGCATCCACAATAATCAAGTTTTTAAAACATTTTCAACACACTTGGTTAATCACAAATTTTCAAAAATTACAATGAGCTAATTAAGGTATTTTAAAATGTCTATATACATATATATTTGTAATATCAACAATTTAAATAATACGAAATGGGCAATTTTATTTTCAATCAAACAATGCTAAAACAATGACATTGTTTGCTAATTTTACCCTAACTTGGTAAACAAATCAGCCAAACTCATTTTTGAACTCCTAATTAAAATATATACAAAACGTCTACGTGTCTCATAAAATTATTTATTAGCAAAAAATTGATTTGTTTGTTAAGGATTATTTTACTGGATCGTGGCTTTCCATAATTATACATTATAAATATATACAGCTCTATTTTTTCTTGAATGAGTAGCAATTTGTTTTTCCATATTTGCATGACTGCTGACGGAGGAAATTCTGGAAGGTAGTTAAATTATGCGGAATCACGGAGATTTATTATAATTCTCGATTTGCATTGTAGATTGGCACAAACTAAAGCAATGCTAAAAGAACAGCTTAAAATCAGTTTCAAATTAGGAATCAAGAAGTTAAACAAAAATCCAACTTGTGTCCTTCACCCAGGAAGATAAACGGAATTATTTGGTGAGTACAGGATTTTTCAAGTTAAGTTACAGTTGGGCATAATAAAGTAGTGATGCATATTTAGACATTTTTTGGCACTACTTCTCATTAAAACTATTTTTTATTTTGTCACATTCCACTTAAAAAATTGTTTTAAACCATAAATTACAATTATTTGTTTCTGAATTAGCTTATTGATAAATGTCGTTACTTTCATACAAATATTCATAGCTGCTATTACCTGGAATTATTGGCCATAAAGACAGACAGACTTCCATGAAATATTTAACTTTCCATGTGTCATTTATTGTCCTACCACAACACAACGCAACGTAATAATTGTAAGCTGATGACCTCACAACTTCTCATTATAACAAATATGACCGAGCTGCTGAGAAAAGATTGAAGGTTTATGAATACGTGACAAAACAATTCAAGAGTTGGAATAAGAAGCTACAAATCTATATTTGGTGCATCAGCCAACAATCAGTCAGTTGACAATCGCAACTTTGCATTACACACGCTCTCGCAGCTTCTCAAAATATTGGTTATATTTGATTCATAAAGTAAATTGAGTTGTTCCCTGTCCCCCAAATATTTTTCACCTTCTTCCTAATTGACACAGTTGCAAAGCATCATTTGATATTAGTGGTGATTGATTGTGCACGAGGAGAAAGAGGCAGCTCCAACTACAGAGTTCTAAAAACTATCAATTCGAGAGGTAAACAACCAAATTGCAGTCTTGAAACATTATGTATGCGAAAAAATGATTTTATCCATTTTCATTTTGATTTGTCTGACTGTCTGCCATTGTGAAAAATATATCTAATTTAGGCAACAATATAATACTAACATTAAAAACAGTTAAAAACATAACGTTTAAAGCTAGCTAATAAATTCCTACTACTCTAAATTTTAAAAAACCCAAAAATATAATTGAATCTATTACTATGTTGTATTATGAATTTTGTCGAGCTTTGGGAAGTTGCATATGCAATTTATTTTGCAACCGCCCAATTCCCACGACTGCCGCCACTCCCATTAAATTAAACACGTGTTGTATCATAGTTTTTGAAAAAAGTTGCTGGCCTTCATCTTGTTTATGTAACTAACCCTTCTTTTATTTACTTAACCTCTATGAACTTGATTCTATTTTCTCAATTTCTCATAGAACTGAGAAAGCAGTGGACAAATTGTCTCAAATTCTCACTCTAAAACAAATGGTAATCAAAAGTAGCTATAAGAACTTGTTTATAACTACTTGCAATTTGTTTGACAAGCTTTCTAAGCTTGGTGGTCATTTGTTCTGTCTCTTTGATAACTACGGTTTAATTTAAATATCATTAAAGTTATATTATTGCATTAAATCCTAATATAATTCATGAAAACATTTTTTTTCCCAGGAACATCCATCTGATACCTGCAAACTTGTGAATCCAGTCATAATCCAACCCGAGTTGGAGCCCCAGTGGAAACAAAACGCGATGGCCCTGTTAAAACTTTCTTCCGCCCTCGCCCTTCTTATTCTCGGCCTACAATTTGCCTTGCTGAGCACTACTTTGAGATTTACAAACGCCGCCCCCAGCAGTCCTACACAAGAGACTCCTCCCCCTTTTAACCCCACTCTGGGATTATATCTCAAAAATTATGCGGGGAAACCAATAAAAGTTGTGGGAGAGGGGAGAACGTCGGGTCTCAGTCTCACATTACCCAATTTAAGGGTGGATGAACATATTTGGGAGGTAAATACGAATAAACCTTGATATGTGGTAGTGCACATGAAAAGAGACAAACCTAAAATTTTGAAAGAGAAGCTATTCATAGCCAACTAAAGTTTTGTAAAAAAACAAATAGAAATTATAAAAAAAATTCGCAGTATTTTATGGACCACGAATTATGCACAAAAAATGTTTTCCACAAATTTCCCTTAGTATACACAATCACACACAAAAATTTGAATACAAATACAATTTTGCCGCCAAATGTTTAATATTTATATTTTTAGGGCAAATCCATAACCTTGGAATGTTGGTCGGACGATTACCCAGTCTACTGGGAATATCAAGGCCTTGGGGTAAGTTTACTTAAACATCAATGAAACATTCAACTAAATAATGTTCAGAAATCATAAGCCAACAAAGTCTAATGAGTATTGAATATCCAGGCCCCGAGTGTTCGGGTGGACACCTCGAGAACTGCTCCCAACTACTACAATGCATCATCATATTCATACGGAGCCGTGATCACATTTTCCTCCAGCCACTACAAACAAACTGGAGAATATTCTTGCAGACCTACGGACGCTTCGTCCCTGGGAGTGTCCCTTTATTTATTTGCTCCGGGATCTCGTCTTTTCGTAGCCAGTGACGAAGAGAACAAAGAAAGTAGTGTCAGCGTGGCTGCCGAAGACGACACTCATTGGGTCACTCTTCCTTGTGCTACAAGTGAAATGGATGCCAATGTCCAGTTGACTTCACAAACGACAGTGAGTTTACTGTTTGTTGTTAGTGGTTTGTAAAGGTTAAATGTCAATTTTCTACATTCGTTTTATAATAGATGAAGATAATGCAGTTGGGAGAAAACTTGAGCTTTGATCCTTCTGAAGGTTTCCGATTGAAATGGAAGGGATCGGGATCTGTGTCAAATCCTTTTGGCGGCTACACTTGCACAGCTTCTAACTCTAAAGGCAAAGAAGAAAAGCTATTTATTAAACTTACGCCCCCAAAAACACGTAAGCAAAATAAATTTTTGATTATTGACAGTTCTGTCAAAACGTTCATTTCAATTCACACAGCAAAAAGAAACTAAACCTAAAGAATTAAAATTAATCGTTTTAGCTACTTCACTTTTCTCGAGTCCCGCGCAGCTTGGTCCTCAAGTGTCAATTAGCTACAACGCAGCTGCAAAACGTCTGGAATGTTGCTCATCCATTCTTCCTGCCCAAGGTCCATCTCGAAGACGAAGGTCGAGGTCACAACGGGCAACGACTTTACCCCGGATGAGTCTCCGCTCCTGCGTCTCCATCTCCGATTGCTTCTTTACTTCCACGACTCTCTCTTCACATTCAACCTTTTGCTCAAGGGGCTCTGGTTGTGCGTCCGACTCTTTTGTTAAAGGGATAAACGAGAGCTGTGTGGGCTACGAGCTCCCAGACATTCACGAGTCTGGTGTTTTGGACTGTTCTCTTCCTGCAAAGGGCGGGAGAAAAGAGACTCAGCTTCATTTCTCTTATCACCCTCACATGGGACTAGGTAAGAATATAACTAAATAGTAGTAAACAGGCTAATAATTATATTCATTTCCAGTGACCAATTTTGAAGCTGATATAGATGTTGTTGATGGTGAAGTACTAAGTATGGGGCGAGAAGAGGGAAGTTCAAATGGTACAGCCACATATTTTTGCCATCCGAGCTCATTTTTCTTTTCATCGGGGATCAAGTGGGGAATTATCCCCACAGGAACAAATACCGCTCTTCAATTCCTCCCAGAAGGTAAGTTTAAATTACATAACTTGGTATTATTAGAAAATATATTTTTTTCTAATTTAGATGGCCGTGGAACGATAAAAGTGGATGAGAAAAAAGCTGCAAGAGTCTTTTGTTTTGCCCCAGTTTGGGATTCACCCACTGCTTGGAGAAATATTTCCATGGGAGTCCCAAATAGAAATTGATTTTATATAATGATTTAATAAACCTATATTGAGTATTTAACATGGATTTAATTGATAGCATATATATATAATATATATTTTTATTATTCATTTTTCAAGTTTTATTTTCCAATTTCTGGGGTCGATGTAGACAAAATTCAATAATTTTATTTTCCTAATTTGAAATGTGTAGTTCTCATATTGGACCTTTATTAACCTTTAATATAGATTCGAAGCAGTTAACATAAAATTAAAGTGGATTTTATACATTAATGTTAAACAATTATTTACTGGTGTTATTATACAACACAGATATATTGATAACGGCAGTTTGAAAGTGCCGTACACCATTCATAAGTACTTAACCCTGGCTGAATAAAGATCCCATAATTTGGATTTCGTTGACAGTACGGCTTGACTTTATTCAACATGTTTGCATATTGATTAACTCCATACCAATACCACTGCCCCGCATCGTACATGCCGGAAGTCCATATACGAGACGAAACTGTTCAAGTTTAAAAGTTTAATTTGGAAATGGTGGAAGAGAATAAAACATTCATATGCTTACACAAATAGCTCTTGTACTCAAATAAAAAGCTACGAACTGCGTCATCATGTCTCTGGGTTAAAATTGACACAAGTTTACCCCCAAGAGTTTTGCATTTTGTTGCTGCGGCAATTTGGGAAAGCTAAAATTGTTTTTTTAAAATTAAGTTTAAGCTAATCGTCTTCTCAAAAGTATTCTTACTGCATCAGGACTAATCCATAAAGAAGCATCGTCGGCGTAGGTTCTGCTTAGGGAAGATTCCTTGAAAATAGTTCCACCAACGAACCCTAAATAAAAAATACAAAATTTTACACATTATTTATAAAATATCCAAGTCACCAGGAGCAACTAACCATTTTCTAACATTTCTTGGACATGTTCAGGCGTGGTTGAATCTACCGAATGGAAAACGGCAAATATCAAAATTGCAAACCAAGAGTTCATATTAAACGCAAGTATAAATTGAAATGGTGAAAGGTTGTGAATTGACTTTTGATTTTTTTTTCTCGTTTTATATTGAAGAGTTCTGCCTCCTTCATGAAAGACATTTGTGACACCATAGACAAAATTATAATTTAAATTAAATTAAACACCTGCATACATCATTTGTTCGTCAGTATTGCTGCAATGGAAAATTTCATGATGGTATTGTCATTTTCCAGCAGAATGGAATATGCGCCAATTTTCCTGGAAAGGATGTCGGTTTGTCAAAAATATGTTGGTTTTGATATTTAGATATTCACATGTTATGTAGATGAACTAATTCAGGATATTTATTATAGGCATGTTAGTTGGCAAAATATTTCAAACTTTATCAAATGATAGGTTTATTCGTCAAAGTTAAATTCTTATGATCAAATTAATTTCTAAGCAAAATCATGCTTACATCGATTGTTTGAAAAGTATGAATAGCTGACATGAAATTTAAACATTGTCATTTTGCAGTTTGCAGATGTTCATACATATTTTAAATAAAATCGAATTAAACGAGAATTTAAATTGTAATTTCTCTGTATTACTTCTTTCGCAGCGGTTTGAATCAGTGCAAGGTTAAATCCATTCAAAGTAACTAACTTCAAAAAAAGTTTTATTTGTAAACTTGTATCATTTTAAATTTTAAATATAATTTTGTTCAATCAAAATGAAAGTATTTTTCCCAATATTTTATTTAACCCTCATCGGTTTGGGGAAAGCCACGAGCCCAGAATTAATGCAAATTTTAATGGATAATGGTTGCATTATTTTCCTTTAAATTATAAACATTCTAACCAATTTATTTTATAAAATAGGTTTCGTTGGTGGGAAAAATTTTACGGTTGAGCACGAAGTACCAATTCCATCCCCAATGTCTTATTGGATTAGCCCGGATTCAGTACGATTGTCATCACTTTTAAATATTAAATGGCAATTAAAAAGGGTTATTATATATGCATCTGTTTTTTACTTTTTCAATATTCAGCGAGACCAGACAGGAGCAATTCAACAATGTCGTAGACTTGGTGGCCAACTTATTTCCATGCTAACTGCACGACAGGATTATGCTGTTAGAAATGCTCTTTTGGCACATAAAATTTGTAAGAAATCATATCCACCATTAAAATATTTTGAACAATTATTTTAAATCCCATTTTTAAGACGAACCCGTCTGGACTTCTGGGGTGTTTGATCGCTCCGCAAACAATTGGTATTGGACTACGGTCAACAGTTTGATGACATTTTACAGCAATTTAGAACCAAACTGCACAACAAAAGGAATTGGTCATGGGATCGTGACACAATTTGGGATGAGCAAATACAGATGGTGTACAGCGAGGACAAATTCTAGATTTAAATATGTTTGTATAGTTTAATGAAATTTCCAGTTTACAAAAAAAAAAAAAAATGAATAGCGAATATTTTAACAGTAGTAAAAAATATTTATAAGTTCTATATTTTTGTGGCATTAAACTGCTGGCTGGTTCCATTTTTCAAGACACGTTCCACATAATCCACATTGGAATTTAAACTATTTAAAGTCCATTAATTTTCGAATACAAAAATTATTTGAGTTTGTATACATAATAATCAATTTCTGAATAGATTTGTAGTTTGTTCTATAGTTAATTTTTTTAAACCTTTAAATTTTTAATATGAATGGATTTTTTTTTTGTTAAATTCTCAACTTTGGATAATTTAGCAGGATACAATGTACTACAAATAGTACAATAGATTATAGTTCAAAACAGCAAAAACTTTCCGAATAATGGGATTCAGTTTAGCAACATGCGAGTACCCCTTTTGTTATTTTTTTAGGGGAAGGATAATAATAACGTTTAAAAAAGAGGAAACAAAATATGATAGCTTCAATTTAATAAAATTCCTAAGCTTTAGTTTAAAGAAAGAGCTGTATTACAATGTTCTTGAAACTTTTTCTTATTATTGGAAATAGTTTAAACGCACTCTCTTTCGTAAATATTTTTTCTGATTCCACAATTCAAATTGTGACCGATTTTTCGAAATTTCAAAATTCAAACTCGCCTCAGGGCAATGCGTTTCATGCAATTCTCGCACAGAACACTTACAGTCCCCGTGTTTTGGACGATGTCCCAAATTGGAACACATTAAAAAGCAAACGCTATTCGTACAACAAACTTACTGCCAATATTTACTCAGAATGGAATAAGAGTGTGTTCACCCGAATTACTCCTCGCTATTCACAAACAATTGTTACTTTCATTCAACCTTTTCCCCAAATCAAATATCCAAACTTTGAATCAGAATGTAGGGAAATTGAATTGCAAATTTTTTTAATTTCCGATACTATTGTGCTATCAAATGAAGACCCTGACTACATATTTATTCAAATACTTCGAAAGTATTGGAACTGTGTTCTTCCAAAAATAGAAACAGATACAAGACTGACTTCACGGTTTATATATTTTTCATTTGAACCTCTCCAAATAGCCATGAAATGTGTACATTGCAGAGGACAAAGAATATTAATCCGTTCGCCTGTACATTCTTTAAAGCAGTTGGATTACTTGTGGTTGAAGATTACTACAAATTTAAAAAGAGTAATTGTCACAGGGGACATGATCCATCATCCATTTTTCACACCCGCAGTCTTGGAGGAAGTCTGTACCCCTCATTTTGGAATGTTTGCCCTGTTGCAAAAAATATGCGTGTCCTTTACTCTCAGTCGGAAGTTTAACTACACCCTCGTAAACGAAGAAGAACAATTAAAATACAAAATAAAAGTCTGGCTTCCGGCCCCGAAAACCGGGATAACTGCATCAAAAAGCTTCCACGAAATCAACTTTTTACGGAAGAGTTTTAAGAGAAAAAGGTTATTGGTTTATGGTACTAGATTCAGAACATTCGGTTACGCCGTTGTCGCAAGAAAAGAAAGCGAGGGAGGAAATTTTGGAAATATTCTCACTCCTCTCGATGCTTGGGCTTGGTGCAGTCTTTTTGTGTCAATAATCACAATTGTGTTAGTAACATCAGCACTTACTAGGAGCTCTAAACATTCCTTTAAGAATGTAAGAAACAAGTTTTTTTGGACAATTTCCGTCCTCCTTGATCAAACCGATAGCGCATTTACCCGGGACGAATTTAAGCAGTTGTGGAGATTGTTCCCATATATAACCCTTTGGTATTTTGCTTCCTTCTTCATCGGCATCCTTTACAAAGGTTCCCTGTTTTCATGTTTAACAGCCACGAGCCGTCCAATAGTTCCAGAAAATTTAAGAGAAGCATTAAAATGGAAAATCCCAATAATTACTACAAAGCCTGCGAGAAGCTACAACCAAATGGTTTCCGTGTTGAAAGACTCGATATTACCGGATTTGGCTGAGGGGCTCAATACGAGCAGCTCATTTTCCGCCTTTCTGGAAAATTTGGGCAACGCAACGCACTTTCTCCATGGAGACGGAATTGAGGTCACCTTAAATATTTCTAAAGGAATTTCTGTTAATTCTTATGGGAACAGTAGCATTTTCGTATTTTCGAAAATATTTGCGCTCTTGGATACCCAAAGCGAGTTAAATTCGTTGGTAGAAGGGGTTGACCTTTTCTTTCCTTTCCATGACGTTGTTAGAAGCCATGAGCCAACGCCGTTCAATTCCCGTCTCCCTTGGTTCGGAGAAACAAATTTCCTTTTCCCTCTATTTTCCCAAGGGTTGGGTCAAATTGTCCAAAGTGGAATTTATGATCGATGGCGCAAATTGGAAGAAGACGTGACCAGACTCGCTCGAGCTAAACAAATTGTTTCTGATGAGGATTATAAAATATTGGATGCAAAAGCAAAGTCTTTCGTTAGAAAAGAGGTGAAATTTGCAGAAGCAAGTCAAGTTTCATTAAGAGTTATGAAATATATATTTGCCCTTTGTGCAATGCCCGTTGCATTCGCTTCTCTTGTTTTTGCGATGGAATTGTTTGGTCGAAAAAAATGCAGTATAGTTTTGATAAAAGGAAATGTTGCATTTTATTTCGTTTCTAATAAAGTGAAACCAATATCTATTAAATTAATTTGGTGAAATTTATTAATAAAATTGTAAATGCAAATTAATGCAATAAAAGCTTTAAAAAATAATTTTATTTGTGGAACAATGTTGAAACGTGCATCGAATCAGTTGGACAAGTTTCAGGATATTCCCTCAAAACTTGTACATATGTAATCGCGTATATTAAATTGGTTGGTTCTTCTTTCCTTTAAACAATGCTAAAAGTTTCTCCTATGTAGAGTTTCAAACAATGGACCCCCAATTGTTGAAATATTCCATTTATTTATGCTTTAAATATATGTCTCTGTCTCTGAAAGTCTTCAAATGACAATATTAAGTGACCCGTAGTCATCAAATTTTAGTGAGCCTATATTTTCAATATTTGTTTGCGAAATAGTTTAATTTGCCAAAAAATGAATTGGATCTAATAGTTGGTGAATATTGGCTTCTGAAGTTGGTGATGCATTTTGTATTTGGGAAGAGTGGCGAATCGTCACTAAATCGCCACGGCCGTTGCATTTAGTTTAAGCAAAATGATGGTGAAAAATTCATTATTATCAAAGCAATATCAATTAATTGTAATA
>JAQIXN010002177.1:0-12875 GCA_034698145.1 Proisotoma minuta
CTTTAACCGTTGTGCCACCATGCCATGCGACATTTGTCGCATCCACCGTCGTTTCTTGCGTTTACAAAGATAATAATATTTCACAAATATTCATTAAACTTTATTCAAAAGTGTTGTGTCAGACATTTTTTACCAAACAAATTACGTGTTATTTAAAAATTGAAAAATGTCCACAAAAAACAATTTTAAAATATTCCTTGTTACAATGTGTTACATACGTAAATTGATACCAAATTCTGTAGTCATTTGTCAGAAATCTCTCAAGAATTGGAAAAAGAAAAAGCCCCAAAAGCTTCAAATTCTTGTGAAGATGGAGGCAGGTAAATTCCCAACTTTCACCTTCCCTTCCCCATTCGCATCCCAACCTGGGGAAAGTAAAGATGAGAACGGCTTCTGCATTCGCCAAACATCGTTCACCTATAAAGCCACCGCAAATTATGGCCCATACACCCCAAAAAAACACAAGTGCTGAACTTCAAAATATCGAGGTCAAAAATTTTCCTATAAGTTGGAAAATGGTGGGGGGCCTCTTCCCACTATTTATTCCAAATATTCTGTTGTTCTTCTACTCCCTTAACCTGTGGATTCATAAGAAGGGGTCAAGGTGAGACTTTTTATTCTCTTAATGTTTACAAAGACGCTTGCCGCTTAATTATCTTTTTCTTAACTCATAAATTATGTTAATTTAAGTTATATAACTTGGAATATTAGAACTTGACCAAAAAATGTCTCTATGACTTTGACCATGTTCCAATAGTCTTCAGTCTGCCAAATTTTTTACCCTTACATGCAAACTTTTCATTCACTATCTCTTTGTTCATCTAAATGACAACGAAAATTGACGAGATCTCTAGCGAATTTGAGAACAATTTTTTTGCTACCTAGATATTAGATTTACCTTTTCCAAACAAGCTTTTAAAACTAGATTAAGTTTTTAAGATTAGTTGAGCAATTACTTGGTTAATTTGCAATTCAAATATATGTTGAGCACAAATGTACATTATAGAATATAAATTTATAAGTATATTTGCTTTAGTAAGGCAGAGCGCACCTTAATATTTATCAGATCATGACCCCGAATAAATTAATTTTGCCATCATTTTATTCACAATCCCTTAAGTATTTTATTTGCTGAGTATTTTGCTCTACTTTTAATTTTTTTTAATAGATCCATGTCAGACTTTAATCTTCAATTGAATAAATTTATTTATGCTAATCTTCCCTAAGTACACAAATGGTTGTGAAATGTCTAACCCCTAAAAACTTTATACAATCAGAAAAAAAGTTTCAAATCATCAATAAATTTTACTTAACTTACAACATGCATATTAATATTTCAGACTCCGGAGCTCGCTAATGATAAACATCGCCTCTGTTTCCATTGCCCTTGCTTTTCTTACCAGCAGCAATTTCACCAAGGGCGTTGACCACCACAATTGCTCCATCCACTCCTTCCTCAAAGGTTAGTAGCTTACATAGGTATTTATGAAGTTTTTTGAATTTTTATTTAAAAAGCCTATACTCTAAAGTATAAACCTTCAACTTCTTAAAAATCCAAGATTTAGACCTGTAAGACTAAATTATATAAAAAGAACAATTTTACACGTGGAGATCCAAAATCCACAAGTGGCCAGTGAGCAAAGAGAGCTCACATGATTCATATTAAAAGAATTTATTCGCTGGCATGTCCCATAACATTTTATAAGGGGAGAAAAAAGTATTTATATTGAAAGTGGAGAAAGTGGGACTTTTGTAAAGTAAGCATGTGATTGCACAACTCAATTTTTTCTTGGGCTATTCAACTTCAAAAGTTGTCTCATTATCAGCAAATTTATCTGGCTAAATCTATTTAGAGCTGCAAATTGTGTGAAATAACTTTTCAAAAGCTCAAATCCATAATGTTGGAGATTGAAATGAATGTATTTGTAATGCGAAGGTGGAATAAACTACTTTACATAAATTAACTTTCTTTTCATACATATAGAGGACGAACAAAGGAAAAGATGTAAATCCATCATTTTTACAAATAAAACTGAGAGTTATTCATATAATAATATCAATAGTTTCTATTTTTTACCAATGGCAAAGTTTCTAATCAGTAATGAGTACAATTTTATTTAATAAAGTCCTTTTTTGTATTTGTAAACTTCATTATAGATTTTGGTCAAATATTCTTACCCCTATTGAGAGCTAACAATTGGTAAAGATTAAATTTTTGATAACTAAATATAAATCTCAATTACATTTATAAATCATGTGAGAGCATCTTAATTCCTAAAGGTGTAAGTAAATTCAACCTTCAAAGAAGGCAATAAAAAAGTTATTCACATCATTATTTTCTTTTGTTCACAACACACTAATGCCTTCCACTTTTTAACAGTACTTTTCTAGCAAATGATATAATTTTATTTACATATTTATATCTACCAATTTGTCCCACATTCAAATTTAATGTACAAACCAAATTTCAAGAGATATTAAGCTTCACACAAGTTACCATTTATTTGATATGGAAGATCATGAATTCTTCTTCATTTAATTGTAATTTATTATACTCACAACATTTTATTTAGATTGGTTCTGGAACATAATCGCTCTCAGCATTTTCGGGCTTTGCCATGAAAGCTTGGCAGTTTTTAAACTGCGGAAGCCATTTCGGGGCAAAGATCTCAATTACATTGTGCCCCTGCTGATCGTGGGCACTTGGGCTTTTGGAGGAATTGGGGTTCTCCCCGAACTTTACACCATGGGCCTAAAAACTCCGGACAATACCAAAATCTGTGTCCGAGTTCTCTTTTGGGGCAACAAGATACTTTCCCTTGGCTACGAATTGGCAAAGTTCTTTGGATATTACATTGTTCCTTTGGGAATCATAATCAAGGGTAAGAGTTAATTTTATCTTATGGTTATCCTTAACCGAAAATTATGGTTTCTTGAAATCTTACTTTTATGATAAGCAAACATTTTAATTGACCATAATATAAATTTAATCTTTAATCTTGCAGATTGTCCCAAGGTATTCAAATATAAGGTAGTTTAACTGTCCTTATATCTTATCTTAATTGTCTTTATCTCTTACTCCTTATATTTAAAAAAAAATCATGACACTCATTGCCTTAAAAAACTGGCAAAATTACAAAAGCACAGAAAACAACTTGACACAAAATTTTACACAAACTCTTTGTCCCCTCATTAAAATTTTCACTATTTATTTTTCAGATCGAGGGCAGTAGTGGTCTGATCCGGAAAATAAAAAGAGCTCGGGCCGGTTTCATTTCCACCTTGATCTTTTTTGTCATCTGGCTCCAACTCGGGTTTATAAATGCTGTGGCTAAAATGATGAGTATTTCCAAGCACCCTTCATTCTCCATAGAAACAGTGGCAGTTGCTGATCAGATAACTTTGGCTCTAAATTATATACTTGTCCTCCTCGTCCCCATTCTCATCTACATTTCGGATCCAAGACGCAGCCCGAAAGTAAGAGAAAGATCAGAGAATCCGGGTCAAAATACTGAATCTCCAATTCCTATGGGATTAATTTCCGAAATGGAAAGGGCTGCAAATATTCCAAACTCCATTGAGGTAAATTGTCTTTAAAAATCATACATCTCTCTTTTTAGCCAAAATCAAATGTCTATCCCTAACATGTTAAACTATCAAATTTGCTCTTATGACTCAACATTATCAAGTCAATATCAATTAAGACGCATTGCAATGAATTTTCTTAAATTTTTCCTTTCTTATCCATATTTTTATCCCCTTCATGTTAAATTGTTGTTGTTAAAATGTTAAATCATTTCCATGTCTATCAGCTCTATTCAACTCTTTACTACTCAAACAGCTCTTTATATCACAATAGCAAATCAATATTCATTCCATCCAATGCCATTCTTTTTTTTTCCTAACTAATTCCAGGAAGTTGAGGAGTTTGGTACTCCTGTCCAACGTTGGAACCATCTCCCAGTTTCCATGGAGCTGCAAGCGAGGAGTAGAACAGGTTGGCAAAAATTTTGCAATGGACAAGCTTTTGCAAACCGCAACAACCTCCAAAAAGTTCAGGTTAGAAAATTGACCCCTCCAAAGCTCCCTCCAAAATTAAAGCTCCGAGGGAAGCTTCTCGAGCAAATCCCCGTCCAAGTACAAGTCCATGTTGAGGAGGAAAATGATCGGGTTGAGCTTGAATATAACCCAAAGCCTATAGACCTTCAAAAAACTTTCCAAAAAGTACGGAGACGACCTCAGACACCAAAAATTCCCAAAAAATTCAAGGTCGATAAGAAGATGCTCCAGCAAATTCCGGTACAACATCCAGTCCACGTCCTTCCCCTTGAAAATTACTACGATCGCGATCGTATTCCAAATCTTGATTTTATGGACCCAGCCCTCTTCCTTTCAAAAAATCCAAGGATTATTCTTACTCCGCCTTCTCCAGACAACTTTCCTCGGGAGATCCAACTGCCTTTTGATCATCAGACTATTCAAAGATTTCTAGAAAAGTACTACCCTGACGGTGACGACGCTGATGACGAAGAGGAGGATAAGGGACGGGATTTGCTAACCAGGGAAAAACTGGAGGATATGAAAAAGTTTCCATATGCCGATGACGATGAGGATGATGGAAAGGAGAGGTTTGTGTAGCTTTGAGATTAAGATTTTGACCGAATTCAATACAAGTCATCTATCAACGATCAACCATAAATTATATAAGGTATGATTTTCAAGATGAAAAATGGTTTTTAATGTAAATTTTTTAAGTTGTTTAGCTGCTGCTTTCGTTAACTAGGAAAGTAACAATGCTTTAGTGCTTTTTACATGTTTTTTGACTTTATTGCTGTTATTTGTTTCCTTTTCCGTTACGTCATCTCTTGGAAGATTATAGCTAAAAACCTAAAAATTTTTTAATACCAGAAAAGCTGCTTTTTAATTAAAAAATACTTAAAATATTTGTGTGTTCTCTGTTCAGCCAAAAACCGATAATCAACTGTACGCTTAAATCGTGATTGTGTTCAAATAGTTACGCTTGCTAAACAAAATCTTAAATCAATACTAGAATAGGCAACGAAAAATGTTGTTATTAATAATTCTTTAGAAATTTTAAATGTTTTGTGATAAATATATGGTGCAAATGTAATATTTCAACTTTTTTTCTAAAACGCAGAGGTTACAAAATATTCTAAAATTTTAGTTAAACAATTTCCTTGTAAGTTAAGACATTTTTAGTAAAATTTGATTTTTTTGGTTTTCTACTTATAAAAGTCTTTCAATTACAAAGCATCTCTTTCATTAAATGGATTTTGGTGTCCTTATTAAAAAAGTTTTCATTTAATAAAAAATTGTGCTACTAACATTAATAAAAATGAATATTTTAGCGAGGTTTTTTGCGGACACCAATTATAAGACAAATTGTTTAATAAGTCCATGGATGCATTTAAAAGTAAATTTTATGTAGTTTCCAAAAATCATAATGATTTATTTGTCATATTATCCATATTCCCCAATAAAATTCCAAATGCGTAAAGATACATAATGAATGCAAAATAATTAATGGAGTGGTTATGTTTTTATTTTTGAATTTCTACCAAATATTTTTCTACCACTCAAATATTCATTTTGCTAACTCTACCTAGTTATATAATTTAAAAAATTTAGACAACTAAAAATTAGCAATCGTTTAAAAATTAATTATTCCTTTCTATTCTATTTCTGTCCATTGTGTTAATTAAACTAACTCTATTCAAGTTTCAAATTTAAATTTAAGATATGCAATTAAAAATTGTGAATTAATATATAAATTGTTGCTTTCCAAAATATTCAGGCTACCATTTTAAAAAAGTCTCTTGTATTAAATAGGGTGTTCAAAAATATTTAAAACTCAATAAAAAAAATATAAAAAACGAAAATTATTTGGAAATTTTTCATCTTCCTGTTTTGTTTACATAACTCTGCTTAATTCAATAATTAAACGACGAAAATCTGCACAAGGTTTACAATTTTTAAATATTTTTGATTTTCCTAAATTATTTCATTTTAATAATGCCAACAACTACCAAAAAATTTGTTTAGAACAATCTCATTTAGCCAAAAAAGCATTTGTTTATTAATTGCTTTACTCTGTGAAAAAGATTTTGTATTTAATCAATAAGCTTCATATCCGAATTTTGGCATCGCTTGTAACAATCTACGGGTTCAACTTTGACCTTCCAAGGCCCCACGGCGTCTGGCGGAGGATCCGCCCAAACTTTCCCCTTCAGCGAATCGCAATGGCCATTGCAACTTTCAACACTAAATTTAGTGGTGATGTTTAAAGTTTCTTTCTGAAACAGCAAAAGATTAACCTTTAATAAAAATCTTGGTCCAAAAAACAATAGGTTGCAAAATTTATATTTCGATCAGAATTAAAGTTTTTCAATTGAAGAATAATTACAAAAATTGTTTTCTGCGCAAACTTGTATAAATGATGCTTTTGACAAAACTAAAAAATTTTAACCCAATTTGACCAAATACAACCAAATCAATTTCTATAAAAGACCATCCTTATGTCTTTAAATTTGACATGAATTTAAATTTTCATTAAAATATTTTCAATCAACTGCGTAAATTTAAATTTTTCGAAGCTTATTTATAACCTACCCGCCATTTGATGTCTCCACCCATATTTGTCGTGTCACACTCGTTACCACAGATGGGCGTTTGTGGTGTGCCGCACCAGAGAGTGCGAAAATATTTCGCACCGCACCGGATATCGCACCACACCGGGTGCGGAATCGGTATGGTGTGGAAGTAATTTGAGATTTTCATTGTTCGGAGCGAATGTGGTGCGGAAGGCCACAAAAAATAGTTGGTGTGGTGTGGAAATTGTGCGGAAAGCCGCAAAAAATAGTTGGTGTGGTGTGAAAATTGTGCGGACGGCCGCAAATAAATAGCTGGTGGGGTGTGAAAATTGTGCGGACGGCCGCAAATAAATAGCTGGTGGGGTGTGGAAATTGTGCGGACAGCTGCAAAAAATATCTGGTGGGGTGTGGAAATTGTGCGGACAGCTGCAAAAAATAGTTGGTGTGGTGTGGAAATTGTGCGGACGGCCGCAAATAAATAGCTGGTGGGGTGTGGAAATGGTGCGGACAGCTGCAAAAAATAGTTGGTGTGGTGTGGAAATTGTGCGGAATTTATTTCGGTGTGGTGTGGTAGTGGTTCGGATTCGGAATGGAACAACAACCTAGGTTGTTGTTCCCATTTCCCATTCAATTTTTCCCGGTTCTTTCAAAAAGAAATTAATAACGGCTAAACTTCACTTTCTTACTTTTAAGCAATAAGGCAATCGGTTAATTATATAATTAAATCAGGAAAATTGAAAAATAAAAAATGGCCAGTCAAAGTTCAAATTCTCAGAGTTGTTCGCAACAATCCCAAGGATCAACTATATCAATTCAAACACCCCAAAGTCAGGAACCTCCCAGCAATAATAACAATGATACCAACAACAGCGAAGTAGTAACAATTAGTTTAACTCCTGCACAAGCTACCCCAAAAAAGACAAAATTTGAGACATCAAAGTATTCTAAATATTTCAATCTTGTTTCAAGCATTGAAGAGTTGCCCCCCAAAAAATCAAAGGCCAAGGACCAGACCAAGCCAAAAGTAAAGTGCGTGGTAAATATTCCCTCAAAGGACAATTCTGCAGGGCGTTCATGCGAAGAAATTCTTACGCTTCAGGAACAAAGTTATAGCAATCTAAAAAAACACTTGGAGGTAAAACGTGTTAGATTTAAAGAACAACGACCTAGGTCGTTGTTCTTTAATTTAATAAATTTTAATATTAATTATTACAGAAACTGCACGAAATATTCACCGATGAGGCGAAAAATTCTAAACCCAAAAATCAAGTGTCGGTCCAACAATTCTTTCAACCCAAACAAAAGTATCCACCCAATCATCCCAAACAATTGAATTTCAACACAGGAGTTTTGAATATGTATGCCATTGATGGTCTCCCTCTTAATTTTGTCAACGGGACTGGTTTTAGAATGTTGATGCATGACGTGGACCCAAAAATTAAGATAAAAAGCAGAAGAACCTACGTGTCAAATTTAAGTCGTTGCATTAAGTGCGACATCATTCCACATATTAAAGATCAGTTAAGAAAAATTGAAACTCGTTATTGTCACTTTTCTTGTGATATTTGGAGTACGCGACGAAGGGAAGGAGTGCTTGGAATTATGGCTCATTATATTGACGAGGATTGGGCATTCAAAAGTACACTGATAGCTTTTAAAGCTCTAAAAGACAGACACACTGGAGAATTGATTCATTCAAGCTTTTTGAATTGTTTAAAAGAACTAGACATTCCTCCAAAATGGGTAATTAATTAAAATTTAATATAAGTAATTAAGTAACCAACAACCTAGGTTGTTGGTTAAACTGTGTTAAAAGAATGCATTTTTAAAATTACTCATTTTCAGGGCGAAGTCGTTGTCTCTGATAATGCTGCAAACATGATCAAGTGTTTTAGTCTCAATGAAATATTGCCCAACAATGTCGATGATAATTCTGAGTCCATGAGAGATGAGGAAGAAAATGACGAAATTACGATTGAAGACTTATTGGAGAGTTCCGATACGGAATTAGAATCAATATGTTCGGATTCGGAGGTTGACGAATCAGATGAGGATGCCGGAGAAGACGATGAACCGCAGCCAAAAGATTTCACCGGTCATTTTGGATGTGTCCCCCACACACTACAACTGGCAATTAATGATGCTCTTAAAGATTCAAATGCAAAAAAAATAATTGTTTATGTTAATGAAATTATGGTGTTTTTTAAGAGGTCTACTCTCTGGAGCGACGAGTTACGACGAGAAACAAAAACCGATATAATTTTACCAGCAAAAACTCGTTGGAATGCAATACTGGATATGTTTGAAAGATTTCAAAAGGTAATAAACGGCCAACAACCTAGGTTGTTGGTCAATTAAATTTTAAATTAAATTATGCCAAACAATTTGCGCTAGTTGTTTTTAATATTATAATCTTATGTTTGCTAGGAATCTTTCTTCGTTGGAATGCGTACTGTTATTGATAAAGTGAATAGTCAATTCAAACCTTCCAAACCTAATGCAAAAATACAGAAAAAGCCTCCGCCAAAATCTCCAACATTGGAGGACCGAAATTTGGGAAAAGAATTAATTGCTTTATTGCGTCCTTTAGGTGACGCCACGGATAAGCTTCAGTCTGATGGCACCACATCTAACCTCATTATTTTGTCAGTCATTACAGCATATCGCCGTAAGTTGACTAAATAAGTAAATGTCCTGAGTCAAAATTCTTTATTTTTATGTAAATATAGGTCTCCAAAGTATTCAAACGGATCACTTTTCGGCTTTGCAAGAAAAATTGCTACTAAATTTGGCATCAAGAATGAATCAAATAATCAATAAACCGGAAATTATACTGGCAACTATATTAGACCCTCGACTAAAGAGACAAATTTTTAATTGTGAGCTTGTAATTTTACGATCGAACACCAACCTAGGTTGGTGTTCGATATATTTAAAATTTGAAAATTTCATAAAGTTTTCCTTCTATTTTTTAGTGACCTGGGATATCACCAGCCTACCAACTATTAAAGACGTAGAAAGCAGGCTCCAAGTTCCGTCTCTGGAGAAAGCTTTGGAAACCCTGCGTTCTGAATATGATATTGTAAATCATCTAACTAATCAGCACAAAATACCGGTTGTTCCACTCACTTCATCAGCGGAAGGAGAATCTCACAGCATGTTTGACGTCTTAAATGAAGCAATTCCTGTCCAAGTCGTAAAGAAAACTGAAGTGGACGAGTATTTGGAAGAAAGCAATTCAATTCAAAGCGTTTCTCCTGTAAGCTATTGGAAAAACAACGAGCATCGGTTTCCTGTCCTTTCTAAACTAGCTAGAAAATATTTAGCTATTCCAGGCAGTTCAGCAGGAATGGAACGTGTGTATTCGATTGCAGGATCAATTGGCAGGGCCAAGCGAGCTAGAATAACTGTAGTTAATATGGCTAATCTGTTACTTTACCGAGAGTATAAAAGAAACGAGATTAAGGACCGTTTTAACAAGGCAACTCAGAGTCGAGGAGAAAAAAGAAAATTAGTGGAATAATTAGTAGTTAGTTAGAACAACAACCTAGGTTGTTGGTCTAAGCTTTCAACAATTGTCATTAGTTTTAGTTATTATAGACTTTGAAATGGTCAGTAAAACTGTATCTGTAAGAATATTGACGCTTTGTATTTTTATTAACAATTAGATCTAGATCTTCATGCATTAGAGTAAAAAGGACAAGTTTATTAACAAACGCTTAAATATTTATTTTTTTGTTAAAAAACGATTCTCACTAATAAAACCATTGAGTGAATTTTCCACCCGGTTAATTTAAAATTCAGTTGTTCAAATTTCCAATAACGTTTATTGACTCAAAATAAATTTTAAATTGCTGCTGAATAATTCTGACATCATGGCCAATTATAAACCTGGAGGACTAAGTGACGAAGAGTCAGATAATTATGATGTAGACGATTACACCTTTGCGCTTGATTTCGGTCTTTCGGTAAGTAATGCAGCTCAACAACCTAGGTTGTTGAGCTAAAAATTAAATTAACTTAAAAATTACTATTTCCTTTTGGATTCTAGGCGTTCGTGAAATTGAGCAAAGGCCAAAGACAGCGACGCAATAAGCAAGGAAGGAAGCGGATTTTATCATTACAGTCATCACATGTCGGCCTTTCCGCTTCTTTTCCGCTGACTAGCTTGATAAAAACAGAGGTTTGAGTTTAAGGCTTTATAATACTGTAATTAATTAATTGAAATATATTGTAACTGTTTTGAAAACAGGGCATTCCAAAAATATCATTTTTTCAAAAAAAGAAGTTGGCATTTGAAAAGTATGGCGAAGCAGATATAAGACCTCAAGAAATGTACCGAGAGTTTTTACTCCACCGCCGTCAGTTAAATAATGGTTAGATCACTTAATTAATTTGTTAAACAACAACCTAGGTTGTTGTTTAGTTTTTTTGAAATTACAAAAATTATTTGCTTATTCAGGATCCCAAGATCACAAGTGGCAGGTTAATCCCAAAGGATCTGAAATAATGCAATCCTTTCTCCCAATTGACCTTTATCAAAACGTCCCCGAAATTCAAAATTCACCAGAACTTTACGATAATGAAATGCTCCTTGTAAATGACTCACAGACCTTTGACAAAATGTTGGAACACTTAAGCCGTCAGAAAGAGATCTCAATTGATTTGGAAGGAAATGATGACCATTCTTACTTGGGTAAAATTGTGTTAAATAAATACGATCAACAACCTAGGTTGTTGATCATATTCAGTACAATTTTGGACTGCCTGTCATTTCTTTTTATTTAGGGATGACTGTAATTATTCAGATTGGAACGTATGACATTGACTATATCATAGATGTGTTTCCAGTCGTTTCCAAAATCAAAGAGGAGCTCAAAATAATTCTTGAGGATCCAAAAATCTTGAAATATGTCTTTGGAGGGAACAACGATGTACTCTGGTTGAAGAGAGATTTTGTTATTGATCTCGTACAAACAATGGATGTCCAAATCTTGTTCCAATTGATTCTTCAACGGGGATTTTTGGAAAGTGTGACAAGATTAGTGCCTTTTGCACATAAGAAAGAATGGTACCACAAGCATATTGGACCGAGATCAAGAGACACAACCCAATCCGAGTGTTTGAGATGGGAGAAAGCTGCCGGCGAGCAAGGAAAACGCTTTGAATGTTTTACAGAATTGTTCTACCCAGAGACAAATATGGATAAAACAGCCCAATTGGCAGATTTTCGACCTAGAAGAATTAGCAATGAAAATTACCTGCGTCTAATTAAATACGCAAGAGATGATGTCCACATTCTACTCAGAATAATTAACATAGTCAAAAGCTTGGTAGGTTTTTTAATAAAATTAACCAAAAAACAGAATAACAACCTAGGTTGTTATTCTGTTAAATTTGAAATTTAAAATTACCATTAGCTGATGGGGAGAATTGTATTATTAGATTGGACCGTCCAACATCAGGATTTTCAAGGATGCATTTGAGACCACAAAACCAAAACTTCTCGTGACTTATAAAAGAAAATTGTATCCAGTTTTACCAGTTTTAACTCCAACCCATGCTAATCCAGAGCTATTCACGATTATCTATCAGTGGCGAAACCATCATGCAAGTTTAATTGACGAGTCGCCAAATTCAATGTTTTCCGAAAAATTTATCGGCAATTTGTTGAGTCATACCCCAGCCTCAGAAGAAGAAGTTACGACAAGAGTTAGACGCCACTGTGGAGGAAAAGAACCAGAATCTATTTCGACTTGGAACAAGACTCTTTTTAACATTATCAAATTTGGAAAATCATATTATAATCAAATCATGTCTATTCAATGTCATAATTGCAGAAAAGTCCTCGGACATGCAGCGTGGGGATGTCCATAGCCGTGGAGCATTGAGAACACCAAACTTAATCTAAAGGAAAATCCTGTATTCAAGAATAGGCAGAATAAACGACGCCGAAAAAACAAAATTCGTAACGCTAAAAAGAAATTGTCAGAAAATTAAAAGAACAACAACCTAGGTTGTTGTTCTAATTGATCAAAGATTGTTGTTTACAATGCAGTGACAAATAAATAAAATGTACTTTCCTATACAATATTGCTCTTTAAATATGCATATAGAAATCTCACTGTGCAGCGCAAGCTTAGGTAGCCCGACCCAGAATGTAGTTAAGACCATTTTTTAAACTCCTTTAGCATCTTTTGTGACCTCAAAAATAGGTTCCCAACACGTACAAAACAAAAGGGAATCAAAACATTTTTTGTTACC
>JAQIXN010002178.1:0-12873 GCA_034698145.1 Proisotoma minuta
AAATGACCTGTGACCTTGTCGTTACCATAAGGTGTTTCACAACTTGGTTACATCCGTCTTACGATGGTTTATTATTACATTGCAGTCAGTGTCAAAGCCAACTGAATCAAGACGGATAAAGTTTTAAATGGTGCTGTGTCATCATACCATTTTGGTTTCAATCTTTCATGAAGACAGATTGATGATGACGGGTAAAAAAAAGTTATGAAAATGCCATTTCAAGATTAAATGTTATCGATAGATTTTAATCTTTTGGTTTGTACAGTAATAAATTTCAATTTTGAGTTGCAAATCTTTTAATTGCAAGACGTTTGTACGATAATTAGTGGTTGCAGCAATATAAAATCTAAATATTCATTTTTTATCGTCCAAAAGGCATGCATACTTATTTTTTGTTTTGATAATTAACAAAACTGCAGTTTGGCGTGTTAACGTACAATAATATTGGCAAACTTATGGTTCCTTATTGTAAAGACTAAATGAGAGTTACTTTTTACTAGAGAAATGAAACATTATTCACTTGAGAAGATTAATATATTTCAGGTGAAGAAGAATGCTGGTAATAATATGTAACAATAGAGCAAATATAAGTATATATTCATATTCATGTGTGTGACTTACAATTGATGACAAACAACATCAACCTTGAAAGTTTTCAAGGACCAATAAAATAAGCATTTTTTCCCCTGTACATAAAAGTAAAGTACAAATAAGTAAATTATTGTACATAGGTGATGCGGCTTTGAGCATTTACTCTTGATTGCATTTTTTGTACAATTTATTAGTGCGTTTGACTTTTTGTGGATCTAATTATCTCTCTCTCTCTCTCTCTCTTTTCTTCTTGGCAATGAGATAATTGGGGTAGGTTTGAGAGTTACGACGATATAAAAATTTCAATAATAAAATCGGCAAATAAATGCCATAAAGAAAGTTTTTTTTTTATAAATTTAAGACAAAATTGAGATTACATAAGTACACTTATAATAATAATAAAACAATTTCACGGCACTATAAAATAAGACAAAATAAAAATTACATTAAAATAAAACCTGATCGTTCCATTTTATAGAGATATATAACATTTTACGAAAGAAGTGAAACCGGTTCAAAAAGATAATCCAGTTATACGGGTCCAAGTTAACCCATGCATTTATCTCGGCGTTTAACAGGCTTACAAAGTTTAGGTTTTGTGTGTGAGATGAGTATAAATCTGTGTCCATTCTCCATTGTCTTTAGTCTCCATTTATTTTGTGCCATGTATACCAAATGGACTGCCTTTTGTTGATGAGAAAAAATTATAACTGACTGAGTTGACTTTGACTTTGACTTGGCCAACTATTTATTTAATGATGGTTCATTAAGATTCTGTCCACGTAAAAATAAACCAAGTAGTGTATTTATTTAAAGATTTTTGCTTTATTATTCCGACACATAATTATGGCCTGAAAAAGTTTAAGCCTTATGTTGTGTTGTGCTATGTATAAGGAACTACTTTTTGTGAATAGATTAGCATACATAAAGGCATTATCACATCACGTCAATCAACTCTGCCAAAGCAATAAAAACCATGTGCATTGCAAAAATAGAACAACTATATAATAAACTCAAATGGAAATATCAAATGACTTTTAATTTAATTTAATTTGTGTCCACTACCGACAATTTATTACTATTGTGTGGTTTTGTCCCATTATAGTTTTTTTACTATATATTATTAAACCTTTTAGTTAAGACCAACTAAACAATGTAATAGCTTAGGTGAATGGATTTTTTTAAAGGTGTGACAAAAAAATTGATAAATAGTCCATTGTGCTTTGCAAATTTTGACTTCAAGCCACATCAACATTCACAAATCCAATCAATTTACTCAATAAGCTTACATATAAAAAATTATTTATCTGACATCGTGGCAATCAAGCATTAAAAAGATGATTAAAATTAAAGTTTGGCACGATCAACAAGTAAATAATTTTTTGTGCTAATTCATTTGCTCCTTCATTTAGAATTTCCTACCGCACTTATATAAATACTTGAATAAATGTTTCCCAGTTGTTTGTCATCATTTCAACAACATATTACCTTTTTGCAGACAGTTGAAAATTTTAGTATTTAATGCTAAAACAGGCAATATGTTAACCAAACATTATGTATGTCGCATTAAAATAATAGTTTAGTAGCATTGTGCTAATTACAAAGTCAGGGGGATGATAATTTCTTTTGCTAACTGAATCTGATTTTTCCTGCAATTAAGGAGAGAGATTCTGAAGAGAGGAACACGAAATGAAGAGTTAATTGTTCTCCGCTCATATTTTTTCTTTACAACAGCCGAGGCCATTTGTTAATGTTCAAACTCTAAATTAAAAACTTGATTTCATCTTCTCCAGTCAGGTTTCTGCTACTATGCACTTTGAAGCTCAACTTCCTTCATCTTTATAATCCCCCCACAAACAAAACAGGCACAGCAAGATCACGAAGCCAAGATGAAACCATGTTATTTCCTTGTCTTTATCATCATAAGAACATTCACTCGCTTGTTAGTAAATTTTGATTCAGCTTTTTTTTGGAAAGAAAATAAATTTCATGCTTTATCGACTCTGTGAGTATATATTTATTGTGCAGTCATTAATCCAATGAAAAGACTGGAAGTCGTTTCGCCATCGTCAAATTAAAAGCGGAAGCACTTTATTCAGCGCAATTCTAAAATTATAACTTATCTGATCGATATGTGTACTTTTGTAACAATATCAAAAATATTTAAAGCATGTTCCCAGCAAATAAATTTCCACTTTAATTTATGAGAAAATTCAACATTTTTAGTACAAAGCACAAAGGATATTAAAGAGCAGTCAACAACCGATGTGCACATTTATTTAATAAATTTTGAGAAAAGATAAGAGAGAGATGGGGCAAGCCAGATTAATCTAATATAAATTTTGTGTGTAGTGGATATATTAATCCAATATTGATTAAATTTCATTATTGAGTAGAGGGATCTATTGTGAAAAGGAAAATGAGGAATAAATTGGAGTCTTGTAGATGACAAACGTTTTATATTAAACAGTCACAATGTAAAGCTTAATTTTATCCGCATTTATTGGATATCGATTTTACTCGTTTTCTATTTGTATTGTTGATTTGTAAAAATTTCATTGTATTAAATAATATCAAAAGTTGCTGTTTTGAAGTTTGAAAGTTGTTGATTTCTCAAAATTACTGTTTCAAGGAAAGAATATTTCACCAATTACAAAAACACAATAAAAGCAATATTTCTTGAATGGTTTTTGGAAAGAGTGAGATGATAAATGATATCGATTTGATGAAGACCAGAGCCTTGGCTTACATTCCCTTGAGAAGGATTAGGGTTAGAACCTATGAAATATTTCCCTTATATTTATTTCTATTTAGTTTGGTACGAGTATGATTAACCTTAGACAATAGGAACAAAATCCTATGCCTATGGGATGTAACAATCTTCTTGGTAATGTTTGCAGTATAAAATACTCTCAGTTTGATTAATAACTTTTGCCCCCAAGGAGTGTACATTAAAGAAGGGAACCAACTGAACCGACCACACCTCACCCACCGACCAACTCTGACAGGGCAAATGTTTAGTCCAAAATTATTAGCTGCAAATTTAGAATATATGTATAGTCTTAATGGCTTGAGTTAAGGACATTATTCCACACCAATGGAAATGCAGGTCAGAGCCAGATGCCGACAAACTAAGTAAAGTTCACAAAGAAAGTATTTCCATTTCACTAAGCATTCATTTAGCTGCAAAATTAATTTTGATTTTTTTAACTTGCGCTTTCACTTTTTAATAGAAACCGGAAGCGGATGAGATTAAATGTAACTGGATCATTTTCAATTTTTAAAAACACTCATTTTTATGGAGAAAGAATTAAAAATGCATTAAAGCACTTTTGAAGGCGGATGAAGATATCCGATGTCATAATAATGTGACACAATATGTTGCAGTTGAAATTGAAGTGAAAGTGATATATCGCTTGCTTGCCTGCTTTCCATTTGAGTTGCAGTCTGTGAAGCTGCAGATAACATTAATAACTTATACAAGGGAGAATTAATAGCAAAGATTTCCCTTCCGTATGCATATTCCCTACAGAATAGAAAAAGACTCATGCTTGGATTAGTTAAATGTATATTTACCCCACAATTAAAGCATTTAAGAAAATATTTACACAACAACTGAAATTATATTAAACTTTGCATGTTATTTACATTTTGCTTGGAGGGGCAAAAAGATAAAAGGGCCGATCTACGTAAACTTTCCCAAAGTAGAGCAGGACTATATTACAGCAGAATATGTAATAGTGACTGGTGTAATTGGTTTAATTTAGTTTATTTTATTTCTTTCTGAAAGTTTAATTTGGTCTTTAAATAGTTACATTTGAATAAAATGCAAACTACCAACAAATCCTAGCATCAGAGCATTTAAACGTAGACATGCAGACAAAGCAATGCGAGGGGAATTAAATAGAAAGTGAGAGTAAAATGCAATTAAAAGATAAGCAGATTTTGTTATTTAATCCTTTAATTCATTTCAGTATTAAAGAATTAAGCCAAAGTATGAGTTTCCTGGTACGTCTGGGTATTATTTTAAGTATTTCTACCCATCCCTTTGTCTCATTCCCATTTATACACGTAAATACATTAAGAATCTAAAAGGCTGAGTTCAGGCTTTTAAGAAAACTCTACCAGACGTTATCTTTATGACATGAGTGAAAGCAAGGACTTGGTTGAAATTACATTGAATAGTACTATAATAAAATAAACTTCCACAAGAATAAGAACGATTATGAAACTTTTTTTTATATGTATACGCTGCATTGAATTCAATCTTATAGGGAAAAAGGCTGCCGATGCAAATTTTATTATTTATGTAGAAATACTACTAATAATAGTACATGTAATTAATTGCATTGGTTCATGTTATTGGCTGGACCTACACCAGATGAATTGTTACTTAAAAATGGTGACGATGCATCTACCTTTATATTATACTGTCCTCTAATTGTCTGTGTCGTGCTTGATGTGATTCATCATTAAATTAAATGTGTTTTATATTGCGTATATTAGATTCACGTTTCTGTCACCGTCTGTTGAAAGTAACTTCATAGTTCATGCTGAATTTGAAACGTGTCCAAATGGGATTCATAAATAAGGAATTGCTTTTGTGCTTTAGCTAAAGCCCCTTCTTATTTATATATTTACTTGTCGCAGTCCCCTTTTCGTTCTATTACTTTAATCCAATCGGTCCGTAATAAATTGTACGTTTCCTTTTTATTATTTTTGTTTGTCCGTGTTTCTTTGTCTATCTTTTTCCAGAGCAAATCCTCCTTTAACAAACACACAACAAACTACATGTTTATATACATACAATTCATGTTTTTCGTCCATTTCCGTTTCAATCTTGTCAGATTATGGAACAGTATTTAAATCATATTGTGCAAATATGAAATTCAAATTCCATGAATGTTTACTCATCAAAATCTGAGTGGACGCTACGGACATCCGCATTGGTTGATATTAAATTATATCCAAAATTGAAATGGAATGATGAACAACATTTGTTTATAGCTTTGTTTTCAACTCTATTCGAGTGATAAGCGTAAGTCCCCATAATTGAGTTTGTAAATGGCTGAATTCGTACCTGACAGACATCAAAGGGTTAAGGGACGCTGGAAATAATCAATTTTCAATAGACCTCTGAAATTGAATGCAAACATGAATCTAATTTATACTGACACAGTTTTATATAAAATTTAGACCGGAATTTCATTTCAATATTTCACGATATATAAAAATGTGCTGTGCATGTCAGAAATTGCTTTTCAGCAGCCCTTTCTCTTCAAAAAAGCCCTGCAATATTTTGGGCAGAATATTAAAGTTAAATGAACCTAAAGCTAGTAAATAAAATAAATATATTGGGTCTAAATAAAAACCAGTGCCCAACGGAACGAAAGCCGGATTCATATATATATATATTTTTTTTTTGATCTGTGGGAGTAATTGCAGTTGCTGCTTCTATGCTGCGTGTCGTGTGATAATCATTAAGTACCACCACATGGAGTTAATGGGCCCTTCTGCTGGCAATAACAATAATTATTTTTCATCATTAATAACTTTACTTTTACTCCATGACACACTCCCGTAGATAGCAATAAGGACTTAAATAACTTGGTATGAATCAGCATTAGGTCATAATAATATTATTATCTATCTACTTCCAGTAAAAAAAAACAGTGAATGTAGTGCATGGGAAAGTTGAAGACTTGTTTTGATTTTTTTTAGGGAAAAGAAAAATCCCGAAGCTGATTCCCTTCTTTTCCTCTAATTTATTGACCATTTTATTTTATCGGCCTTTTGGGTTTAATTCCCAGTCTGGAAATTGAAGGAAATAATAATGTGCGTCTGCTTTTGCACAAACTGTCTCTTGCTTGGTCTTTGATCTCGTTAAAGGTAAAAGGTGTAAAGTTTAGAGCAAAGTGTTGTGTTAATTGACATGATGTAGTAAACGTGTTTTGAATCTTTTTAATTCTACGAAAATCTCATTCCACTCAATTTCCCTCACAGCTCTTCACTTCATTTGCAGAATGTTTTAAGGGTGGAGGGATTTGGAAATGTTTTGGGTGGACATAGTGCTAAAGCGTATGCAGATTTAATATTTACCACGGCATTTAATTGTGTAGTTTTGTGTGTAAATGACAACTTGTATTGTGTGTGTATACAGAGCTCTATTGAATTGCATGAAGGAAGGAAGGAAGGATGGGCTGGGGTTGGTTTAGATTTGGCTTCAGTTCCTTTGCTTTGTTTGTAATTTGTATTCTGGACAAGCTCCAAGACCAATTTTTATTCTTTTTTTAATACTCTCTTCCCACTCCAACTCCTCTAACGACACAACGGGGAACAAACAATAAATGAGTACATGAAAATATTATGTGAAACTTTTATGTGGCTAGTTTGAAGAGTTTACTATATACACTCTTATACCGCAGATGAGATTACACCTTTTTCTCACATCTTTGTACAAAAAGAAACATTACTTTTCCCCTTAAATCAACAATGTACAGGTATTATCAAATGTTAAAAGTCGTGAATATCTAACACCCACAAACATTATATATTTTTTTAAAAGATCGAAACTCAAAAAGGCTAGCAAAATTCATTCCAAAGAAACTCAGTCAATGTACAATGCGTACCCATTACGAGGTGCATTGTGTTAAACTCAATCAATCAAATCCCATCAAGTAACATGAATAGTAAAAGTCACAACCAGCAAATGTTGACAGTCAATGAGAATGAGAAACCAAGTGGAAAAATTTGATAAAATTCCAAAGCTAGTTGAACCGATTCGAAGAACCAAACTGTGAATGAACTGATGCAATATATAGAAATGTGCACGAGCCATGATTAACCTTTATCCGAATTGTCTTTAACTTCTGGGATCATGGTCTCGTCTTGAGTTTTTTATTAGTATAAAGTAAACTTAAATAATTTGTTGGGGCGTTGACATAAATCTCTGTTATTATTTGGATTTGCAGCCAACAAATTTTACAAATGCACCAAATGCGTGGGCAATTAATTGGCATCTTGAGTGTAAACAATTTGACAAGTTTGCGACAAACACGAAATGATTATTTTTCTATCTTAATTATCTTAACATTTTTATTATTTAATTACAGATTTCAACTAAAACGAGACATCAGTATTTTGACCTCTGGACTTTCATCTAATCCCTGGTTAGTAATTTTAAAAAAAATATTATTACTATGCTTTTAACATAAAACCTCATTCTAAGTACAGTCATTTCTAGAGTTTGTAATAAAGAAATAAATGCATACAAGAGTAAAAAAAAAGTTAGAATTGTGTACCCAGTCACTATGTTTGTCTTCGTGTTGAAATACAAGTTTTCATTTTGTACTTTAAAAGAATTTTGATGATTGTAGAGAAAGCTGTATATGTCTGCAAGTGGGGCTTATATTTGTAGCTAGAGTAAACTGAGATGGACAAGCTGAAGTGGAAAAGTACAGTTTGTTTAGTTTTCCTCGTCTGGAGAAGTAGAATTAGTGTGGGATCTTTGGAACTCGATTATTTTGTGACTTGTTATGATTGTAAAAACTTCCAAATGCTTACACATCCATCTCCAAAGATAGCAAACTCTGATTCCTCTAAACAAAAAACTAATTAATTAAATGATTAAATATGTCTACCGTACTACTTTTTGGAACTAATTTAGTAATTGGTTTACAGACTTTAGTAATCACTTTAATTACCTCTGTTTAAATAAGAGAAAATATTTTTTTAAGTTTGAAACTTTGATACATATTTACACTGGTGAGTAACAAGCAAATTGCATTTCAATTTGTGAAATAAAATTCAATGTGTCGTTTGGTTTGAAGACCTTATTTGAAAGTCAATTGTTGCACAATTCACAACCAATGAAAATAAAGCTTCCGTCTTTGAATTTTTAACATTCTTTATGAATATTTTAGAAGCAGTTTCTGGCAGGTTTATAGTGAATTGGTAAACTTGTAAATTGTGTAATGCTTAGAAATGAAAAGTCTCATATGGGAACATGGTTTAGGCGTTCCCTTATATTTCTACATTTAAAATCGGTTTATTTTTATGGCCATATTTTCTTGTCTTGTCCTTAAATCTGAAACTTATGGCCGTAAAATAAGAAAACTAGTTCCTGTCGGTCTCAGTCAATAAAGTGTATGAACTATGGACAAGCTAAGCAATTCACCAAAATCTACTCAGTTTTATATGAGTTTATAATAAAAACCGAAAATTAAAGTAGGTTGGGCAAATTATATTATTTGAGTTGGACAAACGAAATCTCAAATTGAATATTAAATAAAATATGTATAAAAAAACTACTCCGAATTGGATTGCACAATACAGTTATTTTATATTTGAATTTAAAATAGGAAAAGTACACAAAAAATGTTGACAGTTCTCTTGTTGTCCATCCCATATTTGGATTGAGAGTGCTCCAGTGTTGTCCAAAGTTGTGCTTACTTATCTGCGTAGGGGTTGGTTAGTTAGGTTAGGGTGTGTGTAGGACTATCTTCTTTCTTTCCCTTGTTTGATTACATTTCAAATTTGAGTCTGGATCTGATGTTTTGTTTGATTCGAGGGTGGAATTGGTATTGATGGCTGGGTGGGTGGAGGCCCTTAACCCTGCCAAGTACCAAACATTGCCAAGGTCTCCTCAAGAGGCAACATACAAACATCGGATACTAAATATTGTTCAACCCCAAAACAAACTTTGTTAAAAATTAAAATAAGTTTTAAACATATTTTAATTCACTTTCTTCATCCGTCTTTATAAGTATTTGAATATTTTATCATACGGTTTAAGAGACAAATGCACACGCTTCCCAAAAAATAAGGGGACAAAGTTTGGTTTAGTTGTTGGACACATGGATTTATTTGAAAAGCTCAACTCAAGAGCAAATATCGTGGAATAAAAGCGTGCGTTTGTTATTGAGGGTAGAAGGAAATCCTCTTAGTTTTTTGAGCATTAAAATAACTTGAAAAGTTTATTTTGTACCAACTACGTTTGTCACCAATGTTGATAGTTTTTGGTTTGCCCACAACCACAAGCACACATCATATTGCACTTATACAAAATGAGTATAAAATTACCAGGTTCCTTTTTTATAAGAGCTTAATTTGAAAAAAATGCACAAGCAAAATGCATTACTTTTGAGTTAAGCAAATGTCCTCATTCAAGTATTAAAAATATTAAAATATATACAGATTTAGTTTCATGGAGTGAAATAAAGGGGAAACATTTTACTTTATAATGTTGCTTTTATGAGTCTTTTAGCATTTCATTAGAACATCCGCTCACAATCCATAAACTATAATGCGAATGCAGTATAGTTTTGGTTAAAATGAATGCAAAAGATTCACAGGAAAGGAAATGTCTTGTTAACATGTCTTGAATGAGTGTAATTAAATTTTTGTATTCAAACCATTTTTATGTCAGCAAATATTTGTTTTTATTTGTCCATTATCGTAAAGTACAAGATATTATGAGTACTATAGATGTATATATTGAAATTTGTGATGTAACAGTCTTCTAATAATAGTTTCTTCAAAAACTTAGCCAAATTTAGTTCATTGGGATTTTAAAAGGTTGGTTTTTGTCTCTTGCACAATTGTAATTGTTTTATTTACTTCTGTACCTTTTTGTGCCAAAGACAGCCAAAGAAGAGTGTCCTAAAACACTCGAGTCCAATCCAACCCAAAGTCTGAATTTCAGACTTTGGATTACCTAAAAAAAATTCCCAAGAATTCGAGGTTGCGATTGACATCAAGTGACAAGGGGATCTTGTCTCGTGTAGTGTCCCTTGTGATGTTTCCTGTTGTGCAATATTTTTTTTCCCAATTCAGGAAGGGAAAATGTCCTCCTTCGATTTCTATACAGTTTTTAAGATTGGTGAAAAGATAAAAAAAAAAGTTTTGAATAAAATTGAATAATGGTAACTTGTAATTTAAAAAAAATCTATAATCCACACCTAAATTTATGCAATCTCTAAAGATGAGTACTTTAAAACAGTTGGAAGATTAAATGCATATCTCTAGATTTTGCAACAATAACACATTAGTGGTATGGATTTGTTTGAGTGCATGTATGTATGTGTGTGAGCTTTCATCCTCTGAGCTTTGATGTTTCTGAAGTATTGAAGTTTCTCCCTTTCTCGTCTTTGAAGTACCCATGAAAAGCTGGTCTAAGTAAGTTCGATTGATGCTGCTTCATCTTCATGTAAGTATATGTGTTCTGTGAAATAGTGTGAAAGTGTTAAGTACCAAAGCAAAGTAGAAAAAAGAGGATGACTAGAGAAAAATAAACAATTTCAAACTTTTATTCCATTTTCGTCCATTCACTAACCAAAGAACAGAGACAGCGTCAGATCATCTCTCTTGCCTTTAAAGTTTAAAAGATTGAAGTGCTTTCCATCAAATAATCTTACAATGTTGTTGAATGAATCGCTTCACTCACTCACCCCCATATATTCTGTGATGTCATCATGTTAAATAACCAAACTAACAAAATCTGCATATAAGATTCTTATAATAAGAATAAGACGAAGCTGATGATGAAGAGTGAGTGATGGTCCAATGTTGAAATTGGAATCTTGATTTAATGTTCATGTTGACGTTGACCTAAATTTTCTAAATTTAAGCATATGAGTTTATAGTGAGAATAGTGAGATTTATCCCATAAAATGTTTTATGGATGAAATTTTTGCTCAATCTTTCCCAATTTCAAATACCCATAAACATACATAGTCTGGAATATTGGAAAGAAAAATAATTGGAAGAAAGCAGATGCCGAATTTTGATAAAACCTTTCTTGTTTATTTACTCAAGATTTGGAAAAGACGGCGTTAAGGGGCACATGTACATGGGAGGACGTAAAAGTAAAAGTAAAGTTACAAAGCATACTTGGTGACTGAGCGCATTAAAAGATTACAAATGCTTGAGGAATAAACTCCTCATCGTTACGTTTCTGGGATTTCAAAAATTAAAAGCAAATCTGCTTAAATTATAGATCAAATAAATCCATCCATCAGTAATACCTGCAAAGCCTTATTACCTTTCATGTTATTAGCGGAGGTATTTAAGCATGTTTATTATAAAGTCCCAAAGTAGAGTTGCACACGCACCATTAGAAAACCCATCAATGGATTGCAATGTAATGATTTCTGGAAATGAAATAGTAAGCAACGAGTAAGTAAGAGGATTTAAAACTTGGGAATTGAATTTAAGTAAAGGATTTAGAGAATATTACCTAATACAACATGTACTCTTTTTATGTGCTACATTTTGTAGATTGGATTGATTCTTTGGGAGAAGTATTTTTTATTAGAAACAGAGTTATTTTGGTGCAATTCCATATCCTATCACCTTCATTACATCTTTGAGAGGCAGGCTGACGTAATAATGTCATCAATGGGAGAAAGGTGAGGAGAAAAGTAGTTTCGTATAGTGGGATAGTTATTTCTTTCCAATTTAACTTCTCCCATCTAAAGAGAAAGTCAAGATAAGACTTTGCTGTATGTAAGTGCGTTTTTTTACTTTTATACACAGTCATACAATTGAAAACTTTTAATACTGACGAAATTTCAACAACTCGTAAAGTATCATTTATGAAAAAAATGAAAGTTTTAAAATGGATAATATTTGTATCATTAAAAGTTTTGTAAGTATAAACCATAAAAGTCTATTACCAATTACTCTTTCCATAACTGTTCAACTTATTTCACTAAAAATGAGTGCAAAAAAGCCAAGTGAATGATGAAGATAATGGGCATTAGTTAGATTGGATTGTTTGAGATAGCATTTATTGGAGGAGATGAATGTGTGTTAGTGGAATGAACGAGTGAATAAGTGTTGCGAAGAAAGTCGTAAGTATCCCTTTGCGAGTTAAGTTAGTTTAGTTTTACTTTACTATTAAACCTATTAAAAGAACTATTATTGACTCTTGCAACTCCCATTTAAACTTTAGAGAGAGAGAGAGCAAATAATAATATACTCCAAAAAGAGGGGAGAAAAGCTTTTTACTTACTAAAGTGATGGCAGGAAGTAACTGTTTTAGTTTAGATCTCAAAATCGTTTCTCCAATGCAATAAAGAATCTACAGTTTCTTTTTTTATTTCTACTGCATTTCCTAAAAAAATTGGATTCAATAAGATCAATATTTAGTGTTTTATATACTACATACTTATAGGCAGCTCTCAACTATTTATATACCTATATATACAGAGGGTGGGGCGTTTATCTGGGATCAAATTCAAAGACCGATATTTCATAAACGACAAAATAAATCAACATGAA
>JAQIXN010002179.1:0-12870 GCA_034698145.1 Proisotoma minuta
AGCTATTTCTCAAAGTCATATGTAGTATACAATGCCATTTTCATGGGCCCCATAAATTTACTTGAAGTAAGATTTTAAATTAGTTGCAACGGGTCAATCTTTCAAATTAAATACATGCGCATCTATTAAAATAAGTAAGTTATTATGAAGCGTCAAAAAATATTTAAAGGGAAGAGGAGTGAATGCGGTGCCATTAGTGGCAATGTTTAATAGCTTTCAGAACCATCAACTATTTGACACCATTTAAATGTGTACATGTCGGATTCTCTTATCACCCGACCCTCATAAAAATTTACAGCTTTTTTCACTGCTCTCTTCCTCCTCATAAACGGGGAATGCATTTATTGCCATTGATCGGCTTGCAAACGATATGCAAAGCTTATGCAAAAGCATAGCAAAACGGAAGTTCTTTTCATCGCCAGTTGCATTTCTTGTGTGCATAAAAATGCGAAACCTTTATTAACTACCAAATATTCCCTCTTTTTTTTTTATTCCAAACAATTTTGCTTCATTTTACGATATTCTTAAAGAGCAAATATTTACAAAGATTTTCTCATATAGAATGCTTACAAAATTCACCTAGAGTTTTCTCCTTAATCTGTTTAACAATGTAATTTTTGTTCCTGATGTATGTTTAGCATAAATATTGCTATTATTTGGTTTGTCTTCATAATTTTGATAAATTGGAGCCGAGTTTAAAAATGAAAATTCAGTTCCTTTGAGGCTGTCAAGCGGAATTGTGGGAGTGTGAAACTGTCGATTGTTTATCTGAAAAGAGTTAATCTTTTCGTCTTTTTCGGTTAAATCATCATCAGACCATAAAATTGCTTCATCATCTTCTTGTAGACTTCTGTGTCTCATATTTCCTGTAGACACTCGGCTTCCTTTAAATCTGGAAAATTTTTCTGTGGAATTTCTGATTGAATGCATCAAATCTGCTCCTTTCATTGCCTCAATTGCTAAAATTTAAACAAAACACAAATAATTATTACTATATTGAATCTATCTTTTAAAATCTTAATAAGAGTAGTATTGGTACCTTGTTGACCTTGATTGGTTGTAAACGATTTAAAGTCCTTGAATGCATTTCTAACAGATTTCAATCTCTCGGGTTTATTTGAATCAGAATACGACATTATTCAAATCGAAACAAAGTTAAAGAATTTCAAGTGCAGACCAATTTGGTAAATGTAAATAAAGCTCAGAAAATGGAGAACTGAGAAAATGGAGCAATTGCTGTACAATTTGATTCAGCTCATTGAATGGTAGCTCACGAATATTTTCAGTCATGCAATAGCATACTGTCACTTTAAATTCTGAATTTTAAATCGAATATCGATTTAATACGTATGCAAATAAAATAACAAATGCAAATAATATTTTACAACAATGGCCAGTGACGGCTCATAAATTTTAATGCTGAAAAACCTCAAATAGTTTAAGTCAATAATAACAATTTTGGAATATTTAGAAATGTTTAATAGAACAATAGCTTATATTGAGCCTTATTATTGCATATGGCAATGACCGTGAATAAGCCTATACGTGCATTGACGTCAGTTAAATTTTCTCAATTATATATAGCCATTAACTATATTAAACTTCTAAACTAACAACAAGGCTAGACCTAATTTAGGTAAGTATCACTTATTTTGACTAGAGATCAGTAAGTATTAGCCATTCTGGCTTGCAATGATAAACATACAGCTAATGGAAGGAAGGAATAATACTAAAAATTATAATACATAACAGGCACATATTATGCTGCATAATCACAAATCACGCGATAAAGTAACTTTTCAGTTTTGTAAAAAAAAGTTATAAAATTATCTAAACTTGTGAAGGTCAATCTTCCTTTTTAGCATTTGTATTTGAGCTTGTCTTTTCCAAGTTTTCATTTTCCAAATCTCCATGTTGAGATGAGGCTGAACAAATTATTTCAATGGCACAACGACGTGGCAGCCAACCTTTGAGTCGACTAGTTTTTGAATCTTCTTCAGTTTCAATTTTTTCTCCGTATATCCAGTATCTTTTTTTAAATATAAAAAATGATTAACAAGCATGTAAAAACAGAATAATTATTTTTCTTACTTTTTCCATCTCGTTACTAAAATTATATCTTCTTTATGAACGCGTATTCGAGCTTCATCAGAGCATGGTGGATGGAAGAAAACTCCAAAGCCTTTACTAATTGGAAACCATGAACCACTGTAGTCTTCAATTACAGTGCATTCTCTTGTTCTCCGTCTTTTATCATTCTTTTGTTCGATTTGCTCAATTGTCATTGAATATTGGTCACAGCCCTCCCCAACTGGCCAATCAATCCCATTGCCTCTTGGAACACAAGCCAAATTCATTACGAATGAAAAATTACTTTTCCTTCCCAAATTATATGGATTTTTAAATGGGGGTAGGTGAGGAGTCAGCGATCGTCGATACGTTGCTTTCTCAATAATCCATTCTTCAATTGTCGTTTCATTTTTAAGAACAACTTTCAACTACAAACAATATGGCAAAAATTATGCATTTCAATTATTATCAATTACTAATTAATAAGTTGCTCTTACCTGATAGTACAACAAAACTCCAACACCTAAGGTGACTCCAAAAGCACACCCACAACTGAATAAACACCAAACAAAGCCGTACAACCCCAAATATACGAAAGGGACGTCTCCAACTCCATAATACATGTAGTACGTCTGTAATTTAATGAATTCAACTTAACTGATTAATCATTTTTAATCAGTAACCTACCCTGTACATTGCCCTGTAGAGTGAACATACAAGCACAATCGTGGCGTGGCTACATCCAATCACAGCACTTATTAAAAACCTGCCAGAACAAAAATTATGTAAAAGTCTAATATACAAAGTTTTAATTTCTGTTTGGCTTACGAGATAAAATGAGCATGATTATAGTGGCCAACACATGAATTGATCCAGGGACAATGGTGGTCCAATTTCATGACGCAACGCCCGCATTTTCTGCAATGATGAGCTCTGGGGGCCTTGTACCCTTCACAAACGGTGCAATATTGCAATTTGTTTCTTATTTCCTCACTTTCCTAATAAAGAAAGGGATAATTGAACAATTGTTAACAAAATTAGACATCTCAGTAATTACCGGTATCCATTTTAATGGAAGATAACCTGGACCGTTAGAAATTGCCGAGAAGAAATTGAACATGACCATTCCACTTGATATTAGAAATGTTGTCAGTGAAATCAACCCCCCAATACTTTCCCCAGGGGGATACCACATTAAGCTACAGTATATTACCTGAAAATTGTAATAATTTTAGCTTAAATTTGTTAAATTCAAATTAATTAATTTAACTCACGGATAAGGTGATTGTTTTTATGAGAACTATAGTGCTTATAGGCCCAACGTGCAAAAGACATTTTACAAATTCTTTGTAGCTCTTCATTCTGCTTATCCAAAATTATTCGCTAATTAAATTAATCTTCATAATTTCAAAATATTAAAAATTTTCTCAATTCTTTCTCAAGTTGGAACACTTCGAATTTCGCGTGCATTATATATTTGGACAAAGATGTAACGAGCCAAAAATCGTTTTGTCTTTGTCCAAAATCCAAAAGTTAGACAAAATTTAATAATGATTATAATTTCCTTTCAATATCGATGCAGAATACAATGCATCTTTAGACGTAATTAATCAATCAAATCCATAATAGCTAATTTTATTAGTGTAATGATTTTCAAACTTTCTGTTAAAGACTTTAAAACTGCTCAAAATCGTGTCCAATTTAGGAAAATAAAATTGTCTTTGGCTGTCTTTCATTATTCAACGTTTATATTGGAATTATTTACTTTATTTTAGATGCATAATCTCCAAAAAAAACGTTGAATTCAAAGCAAATTGCTTTCTCCGGGAACTTTCTTTTCGAGGGGACAGATGGACGTTGATGCATTTCCCATTTTTGGTCTACAAGTTTCTTTCTTCCTCAGAAATTAAGACATTACTTTTGCTTGTTTATGCGGTTGTAACAACTTGTAACAAACAATATATATCTGTTTATTCCTTTTGTGGCCAACCTTCCGGTCCAATTTTCCGACATATAAATGCCATTCATTTCTTATCCAAGTCACCCAATTTGTGTGAAGTACGTTTAATATCAAACCGATTGAGACAATCATGAAATTCTTCACGGTAAGCAATTAAATGAAGGTTTTAAATTATTAATTAATATGAATTTCACAGATGACTTATTGCATTTTAATCCTTCTGGGATTAATTGCACTTTCCCATACACAACGATGGAATCGGTTTCGAGGAAGAAATCGTCAAAACCAATTCAGTGGTCGATTTACACAACATCGTCCCATGAATGTTATCGGCTACGGGGGAAGGGTCAGAGGCAGGGGATAAATATTTTAAGCATTTGTCTTTTGAATAAATCATTAGAAATCTGCATCCGTTTCAAATTATTCCTGCTTTCTCTTATTTTATAAAACGATGCGTCAACATTAACGTAGTATATCGTGAACAAGTAACAACTTTTAATCGCATAGTATACTATCAATAATTAATTGCCAATGGCAAGGTAAGCCGATAAATGACTACTTTTGACTAGTTGTGTCTGAATTAATTTGTATTTGGAATGGTAAACATTTATAGATACACGTTGTTAGAATTGTGAATGAATCCTTGAGTAGCCTGTTGACTGTTGCAGGGACCACAACAATCAATTATCATGCAAATTTTGCACTTGAACTGAAATTTCTTAGCTGTCTTGACTGCCTATTATTATTATTATTATTATTCAAAGGCCTTCCTATTTTACAGAAGAGCGGACAGACGCATAACTGTAAGATGCATTTCATTTGACGCGAGCTGTTACGCAATAGCTGTATTTTGTGACCATGAATTTGTTCTAAGATAGGAAGGAAGGAAGGAAATGAAAAATGCAAGTCATGATGTCTACAAAATAATTACAATATATTCAAACAGGAAATGGAATTATTGTCATTTATAGTTTTATAGATCTGTTAATTTTATTAGCATAAATAGGAACTTTATCACATGGTCAACTTTTCACTCTTGTAGTATAAGTATAATTATAGATATTTTCAGAATCTCAAAATTTCAACAAAAAGTATACTGTTTTCTCAAAATGTCTCAAATCGTGTATATGGGTAACATTTTTGCATTGACACGTCGTCGACATTGGCATCATTACTGATCACAAAACACTAATTTAATTATCCTCATCAATTACATTGATTGAAATGCATAACGGATTTTACATTTGTAAGCAAAGTATTTAAACTTTGGTATCAAAATGGTTATCCACTAAAATCTGTTTATCTTCCTTCTTTGTAAAATCCCAAGAAAACTGATTAAAGTCGATGACCACCCAGTAAATGAAGATTTGAAGAAATGCAACTGAAATTAGAGGCAATGCCCCAAAAGGATCCACTCCAGAAATTGTAAGCGACAAAAGACCGGCCACGCAACCAGCCATTATCAGAGTGCTTAAAAGGAAGGAGAAAACCACCATGCATTTGTTCATCTACAAAAAAAAACAATTAGAATACTATTATTACCTCATCATATCAGTATCTAATTGGAATGCGCAAGATCGGTAGATTTTTATTTGCACAAAAAATTACTTGGTACGCAATGTGCTAATCTTAGCCCAAGGTCTTACTTTCCACTTTTGAGCATACAGATATAAAATCTTCACAAAAAAAGGGTAGTGACCACTTGGCAAATATTTATAATCTTCTTAGAAATGATTTATGCAAATAGTCTGAAGAGAGCTCTTCACGTTGTGAGCTTTATTTCAATACCTAATTCATTTCGAAATGTTTTTTAAACTGTTTGCAAACTTACCGTGGTGGCAGCAATTATTAAGATGAGCCCCAACAGAAATATTCCGAGGGCTGGTAACAAAAATTCTGAAACATGACAATAATATCTATATTAAAAGTGCTAGCAAACATTTTTAGGGTCTGAATCATCAAAAGAACTTGTTTACACGGCATGTTAAATTAACAAAGTACAAATACGCAAAATATATCCTGGAACAATTTTTTTTGAGAATGACTCACCAATAAAAAGCTGAAGCGTATCTTCCACTGCGACATCGTATTTTAAAGTATTAATAGTATTTTCCGAAGGATCAAGAATTAAATGTCTATCTTCTGGATTTAGTGCTAGTAGCGATAACCCCGTCATTCCAATGACCTGAGATAAGAAATTTAAATTATGCATATTACTAACATGTCTACAAAATTATGTGTGAAAATTTGGTTCATTTCTCACCAAATTAGCAAGCCCAGCGATAAACGCTGCACTTCTAGAATTGACACAGGGACACGGTCGAAACATCATTGTTTTTGTTAACCCACTTTTCCAAAAATTGCAAAGATCCCAGGTTTTGCACAAAACTTTACCCTTCTACCCACATATTGCTTTTATCACAAGAAACACTTTTGGGAACAACAAAGCAATGTCAAATGTAGATCAAATTTAATAACTATTATAATAATATTATTTTGCTGTTGAATATCTGTATGGATTTAACGTAAAACGGCAACTAAACCTCCACTAAAATTTGCCATCTCTGATAAACCAACATACGCTAGTTCTCTATCCCTCTCTCGTGCTATAATAACGATGAATTGTTAGCTGCATTATATGACGTGACTGATTCATCCTATTTTTTCATGCAAGGCTGCTAACTAACAAACTAAAGCTTAACAAAATATCTGTATACTAAAGTGTGTATACCTCACCTGTGCTCTAAGATGTACATCATAAAAGATGCCAAATTACTTTACCTGAACTAAGCCCGTTGTCTTAATCAGTGCTCACATTTATTGACCAAAGGCATGAGGAAGAAGCCATCTGCTCATTAAGAATCTTCGTGAAATGAGAGAATAATTAATTAAATATAATATCCTTTCCTTTATGCACGAACATGTTTAACAAAAGGATAGTGTGTTTTAAAAGCTAATTTATTTGCCTTTTGCTTAATAAAATAAAAATAATCCCACGCCATTTATATTTTGAAACTGATCGAGTAAATTGCATATCGTTACATTAATAGCAATCTGCAACTATTTTTCAGAATAATGCTTTTACGTCATGAAACAAACAAGGAAATTATTTTTTAATCTCCCGTATTTTCTGTTTGCTTGCACAAGAACTGGACAAAAAAACTTGTCTTGAGAACTTTTGCGAATTCCATAATCTCAATGAAATTTATTTTGTCCATGCAATTTATTTTGCACACTTTACATGACATCATTTAAAATATCAGACCATACTAAATATTTGCACTAGATTTAATTGATTACATTTGGGTTTCAGCAAACAAATTATTACAAACAATCAAACTGTTTATCTAATTTACAAAATTCTATGAATCTAAACATGTACTCTGAACTCTGATTGAAATATATCTTATTTTAAACCTTCCACAACTAATTAAGAATTTACTCATTACATTTCAAATCACGGGCAAAAGATGCGAATCAATAATTAAGATGGAATATAACGGCGTTCTTTTAAATTAAATCTTAATCTCCAGGCACAAAATTAGAGATCAAATAGCCATTAACACACACCTGCTCCACACACATTTATAAATGCAATTAATTTTCTCTCACGATCCAAGGCTTGCATATAACAAACAGTGCTATTGACTCGGAATCTCGCTTGCTCCATGAATACACGGCCAGCTTTGGAATTAATGGGCCTTAATTTCCTTTGCCTAATTCACTTAATTTGCATTCTGGGTTTTACACTATTCTGTACATAGTATTAATAAAGCTTTGTTTATTTTGTAGCAAGGAAACTCTCAAACTGATTTATTTTGGGATTTTATTTTACCATTTAATTATAAATACCAAAATCTATAAAGTTGCATGCAGCAGAATGGAAATTCCGTCTTGCATATAAAAGAATGCAATTATTACATAACCGAAAAAAGAAACTTATAGCTTTGTGGAATGTCATTATAATCGAATTGGATTTGCACATTAAAAGATTCCCATTTTGGCTTAATTAGGTGAAATTACTCCAATTTTTCTGATTTGTAGTGTTCAAGCAGATTCACATTCCCTTCGCGAGATTCAATCGAGCCAATTAATTATTTGGAGTGGCGAAGCATAAATTAAATTGGTATTTTCTTTTTTGAGGTAAAACACCAGTGATTCATTTATTACATAATTTAATATCACAATTGAATTTTGTCAATGGGCGAGGATTTACAGGATTTTTCTAATTACTCAAATATTCGATTGCGTGATCAAATTCTGAGACTTTCTTGACAATCTCATATCTGTAGCCCAAAAGCACAAATGTAAAGTAAAATTGGACGAGTCCCCAAACAGAGAGAGGAATGATGAAATGAACACTAAAGGAAAGGACAAACAAAATGACTCCGATTGAGAAAGATGCAAATATCAGGATGCCACTCATAAAAATTGAGATCAAAATGAGATATTCGTTATTCTGAAAGAAAACGGAACAATTATTAGTACATTTCAATACATGTTTCATGTTTCGTAATTGCAACTTACTTTCACAGCACCGAGCACAACAAAAAATCCTACAAGAAAAGTAACAACGACGGGGAACACGTACGATAGTATAATCAACCAATATACTGCATGAAAATAAATTAGAACAATTATTTTCCTCATTAAAAATGTAATGTTTACTGCTAACATTCTGCTAGCTCGTCCAGCTTTTGTTCGGTTTTTGCGGATGGTCGTTCTGTTCTTTGAAGTTGATTCATTTCACCAGTTAGTCCCATCAGGACAAAGTAGAGAATGACAGTCCCTGCAGATCCAACCACCTACACAAATATAGAAATTTAAGCCCCTCGAAATGCATCAGGCTCATAATAATCATTTCTGCTAAGCTAACTAATTATGGAAACATTTCTCATGACATTTTGAACTTGCGTAGGTGGACAAGCCTGCTTTCACTTTACAATGAAATTATTTGGGGAATTACATTACATAGTAAGTATATTGATGTGAACTCACCAGATTGACCACACTAACAAGCGCAGAGCCAGTTCTTGAATCAAAGCACCAACATGTTTTTGACCGACAACAGACCATCCTGCTAAATTATTAAATGCCAGCTGGATAATTGGCTAATAATTTCAGCAATTTTGCATTTTAATTAAAACTTTTACTCTTCAGTCAAGTATTCTGATAATTTCAAAAGGATTTCAAGACGTGTCCGTATTTTATGAATGTGGCAGTAAGTCTGCGTGATGTGATAATGGTTGATTTCTATTTCTGTAGCCAAAGCTAAATGCGATACGTTGACATAATACAACAACGGGTTAAATTTCACACTCCCAACGTTCACAAGTCTGTATTTTAACCTGTTGGGTCTTTCTAGTAAATGTCTCACTATTGTTTGTTCTATTTAAGTGTGTGAATGCAGCACATTCATTCAATTTTGTTTTGTTATCAGGGAATGCACGCCTATTGGTTTTGGCTTCCTCTACTTCTCCCTAATTTAATTATGCTACGAAGAATTTATTTGTTTACTTTAGTTGTACCGAATCTATCTTTCAACAGCTTTTTTTGGGAATGCTAGTGAATGAAATGCTTATCTTAATTTGCAGATTATTTGATATTTATATTTGGTCAACATTTTTCTTTTTCTTAACCATTATACATACATAAATTTATTTTGTAATCTTTTTCAAAATGAATTAATTACACATAATAATCAGGCTTTCTAGATGCTGTAAATAAATAGGATTTTCTATGCTTCTAATTGCTAATTAACGTAAACCCGATTACATACAAAAATCAAGACAGTCAAGTCAATCCAAGGTAAATGTGTTTAGCTCTTAAAATTGCATCAAGTAGTTGATAAAAACAGGGCAAATGATGTTAACGCATTATTGGCACTTTACCAATGTTCATCATCTATAGTTTTCTGTAATGAAGGATTTGGCCGAAGATGTCTACGGCTATTTATCTCATTAGCAAGCTACCGAATTATTCTTTTTATTTGTACTACAAATTTTGTAGAACAGGCAAAGAAAAGAAAATGGGAAAATTGTGACGGTTCGAAAGAAAATGGATGATTACATTTACCTACATATATGTAATCCTGTGATACTCTTTTCAACTACGAGATCACTTTGCCCCTAAACTTTGGATGAACGATATGTCTTCAAGCTTGTTCGACTAAAATGTAATTAATGTTTGCAGAAAATATGATTTATTATCTAATTTATGTGATACACGAAATAAATTTTAAACTCAAGCATTTTTACTCCATTTCAATCCTTTGACTTTTTGGTTTTCTGTTTACAACTGCAAATAAAGAAAAATATTATTCAACTCTGTAAAATGTCCTATTATGTATATTGTCTTACGCAATGTCCCAATGTGCAAGAATGTCCACAGCACTGGCCATTGGATTGACAACTCATTCCCAATGTTCGGCAGGCAATCTTTATTTCAGAACAAGTTCAATTAATTTGTTTTATAAACTTGCATGTAAAATTCAGAAACTTACGCATCTGCTCAAATAGCAACCCCCCACATCACAACATTGACTGTCTGTTTGGCAGGTGGAACCTCCAATACGACAAAGGGCACATCGACCTGCGTAACATCCCCCCGCGTCGCAACATTGGCTGTCATCCGTGCATAGAAGGGGGCACTGGAAAAATAATAAGAAGAAATTTTAGGATATGAATGCAAGTTTTTGAAAATATTATAAAAACCTGCTAGTTTTTTAAAAATTCGATCAATGTTTTACCTGTTTTTTGTCCACGGGATTGGACAAAACTGCCGCAAATACAATGGAAAGCAGGACAATTGGGAGTAGAAAACGCATCTTCTCTTCAATTTGAATGATTTTTTCAAAGTTTTTCTTGGGATGGTTTGCTTGGAATTGAATTGATGCTGAAGGTGTTCCAAGGGTTTAGTATTTATATAGAATCAATTGCACAATCAATTGTCACATCAATTTATTTTCTGTCCTGATTAATTACATTTTAGATCTGGGAAAGCCAAAAGTGGAACATTTACATTTGCATAAGAAACTGAAGGATTTTTAACATTACAAACTAATAATGTTACAAAATATAGAGCTTTCCTTGACAAGACGCAGTTTCATTGCATATGGATGTGTATGTATATCAGTAAAAAAAAAATAAACATTTGTTAAATTTGCACAGACCAATTGAACCAATCCACTTCAGGGAAAACCTTTGACAATGTATATACACAAACAAGGGAAAATCCAGCCACACACTTTTTTGTACTGTCACTTTAGATGAAGAGTGGCATCGACGAAACGTTATCACGAAAAGTAAAACTTTACAAAGGTAACCAGATAAAAAAACATCCCTTGATGATTGATTGAATTGGCCCTATTCCGGTAACCTAAAAAACAATCTTTCTAATTGTGAGCATTTGTGGATGAAAACCTAAAACTTCTAATAATTTTCTCAGAATTTTAACAATAATACAAAGTAATTGTTAAAATTCTGAAAACAGCCCTTTTCACCCGAACAGTAACAATAACTGTATTAAAATTTAAACAATCACATTAGAGTAAATTAATTAATCAAGGTTCTACCTAGATAAAAATTGTATTTCTCTAGAGGAAATGTTAATTTTGCAAGTTCATTTAATTTCCAGATTGAAACTTGTTTTAAACCAATTACAACTTGCAGAAATTAAATTTCTCCTCTGAGAAAAAAAAATAAATGCTGACAAATAAGTAATGTAATTTACTTGATGGCGAACTTTGTTAATAAAAAATATTCCAATGGTGAAAAAGAAAAGCCAGGTATAAAAAATACAAAGGAATCGTAAATAATTGTTTCTACTTGTTTGGTCTCATTTAAAGATTTGAGACTCAATGAGCTTATAGCCATCTCAAACTCAGTTCTATTAGGTTAGCAAAGAATGAAGTAAACTAATTGACCAACTTTATCCATTCGAATTTGGCTAATTTACCCAATTCGTGCAAGCCGTTTAGTTTTGCCTGCCAACCATTTAAGCAAAGGCAGTAAACACATACACTCGTGTTGGGTTTGATGTAGATATGTATTCCTTCTTATGGCCAAAACTTTCTCCCCCTGCCCTTAAATAGTCCTTTGGTTGAGTGTACTTAATCCTTTCTTCTACTTTCCACCAACTTCCATCCCAATAATAGCTTAGTACATACTAATAGTTGATGGCTCTCTAATGACCCAATCGCATTTAATAAGTATCTGGACATTTCATTTCACCAAAGCTTTGGACTTAAAATATGAAATCCGTAATCATAAATACATATATCTAGAAAGTGTTAAGAGCTATTCAATAAACTTTTATGAAATTATGACCCAATATTTCAGAACATAAAATTTAGTGGTGTGGAACCAATGGGAAGTTGGGAGAGATTAGCAGAAGGCACTCACTGCTTTGGATTGACAGGGAAAGTGTAATATAATGCTCGTAACAATTTATTTAAAATTGGAATTGACAATCCCAGCATAAGTTTATATCAGGTTTAGTAGCTTTTATTATGAAACGGATGCATTATCCAAAGTGTAAGTGCAAAAGGATTTAATTAATTGCTAATCAAATTCAGGCTCCCAATAATTGGATTTGCAAATACACATTTACCAAAACTGTTTTCATCATCGTCCACACGTCAATCATTAAATGTTAATTTGCTATAAATCCAATCCAGAATAAAGTTTCGATATTTGCATCATTTCTGATTCCTGAAAGCAAACTTTTCTTTTCATGAACCAACATCAATTCAGTTGTTAGCTACATAGGTCTCAAAGACACCCGGACACAGTGTCCGGGTGTCCGGGCCACCACCGCAAGTTTGGTGTCCGAGTGTCCGG
>JAQIXN010002180.1:0-12868 GCA_034698145.1 Proisotoma minuta
TAATATGTAAGTACAACAACAACATAATAATATGGAATGCTCAACATTATACCATAAGAATATCCCATATTCTAACAATTTGCCATCCGAGAATCGAGATATTTTCAATGTTAACAGCGTAAGCAATGTTTCGTGCCTCTAATTATTGTCCATCCACAATTATTTGAATATTATTTACCAAACGTTTGCTCAAAAACATTTTATAATTGCATGAATCTTTTCTCCGAGTCAACTTGCAGTTTTTTTTACATGGGCAAAAGTAAAAGTCGAGATTATCGGGAAATGAAGATTTCATTTACAAGCACAACTTTCTTCATAATCTTCAAAATGGATGAAAAGGATCCGCTTTTAGTTGAAAGTGTGAGTGGAGGATTAAAGTGGAACAATTAAACTTTAGCCTCATTAATTAGTCATTGATGCGTGCAAAGCCCAACATTACTTTCAGGGCTTGGGCCTTCTTCCCCAACATTCACATTTGGCTGGTAAATTGAAAGCGAACTATTTATATATTTCAATTTATTTGCTTGTTTGTGTGTCTTCGTTTGCGTCATTGGTTTGTCTGAACTGCGCTTCAATTTAAACGATGTTCCTTATCTGAATGATAATCCGTTTGGGAGTTTTGGGAGAAAAGTGTAAGAGGAACATGTTTACTATGTTTAGTTGGATGCTTAAGCTTACGTGCCTAATTTTATGCATTCGCGTGAAAGCAAAATATCACGAATGTAGAATGTATTTATGTATTTCTTGTTCAAAGTGGCAATATCTGTTGAGCTGTCAAAAATAATTACTATGCTCAGGAAAAAGATTCGTGTTCCTCATTAATGACAATCCAAATTTAAGATATGACTCACAAAATGTAAAGAAAGAAAGTATTTTTATCTTATTGGAATAATGAGAAATTATTAAAAGTATTTTAATCCTATACAAAAAAACGACTTATAAGTTGCAATTATGTGCATTTGTTTATTTGCTACAAAATAAATATATTTTATAGATTTATTCTGGACTTGATCTTGTTGAGAAAAATTTGAAAATAAGGAGCCTTCTCAAAGTTTTAGTTTTGCAAATGTGTGTGATATAAAAAAAAGGAAAAAATAAGCATCAGGCCAAAAACATTCCAAAGTTGTCAAAATTATATGGCCTGGAAAACATAAAAACTTGAATCCGATCCTCTGCCAAATTAATACAAATGCAGCTGCAATCCAATTTAAGGAAAGGCTACAGATAAAAATACTTAACGTAACGTAAGGAGGTGATTAGTTTTCATTGTCGGCCAATTCTAGCAAAACTCACCTCAAATTTTAACTCTCAATCAATTAGCGAAGGATGGGAAAATGGTTGTAAACAAATAAATAATTTTGAGCCATTTTAAATGCTGTTAGCACTATTAACCTAATTTTTGGTTTGAGGGGATGATCTCGAACCTTTCACCCACTCAAAATGTCCTCAGCTCCAAACGTTTAAGATTTATGGAAAAGTGGATGCCAATGCCGCATATTTGGAAACAGTCTTTTCTCAATATAATTTGACTGGGAACACGAAATTGACATGTGAAATGACCTGTGACCTTAAATTGGCTTCACAACTTGGTTACATCCGTCCAATGATGGTTTTTTAAAGTTAAGAATAAGATACATAAGAATAAGAATATGATACAATCTGTTAGGCAAGGCATACTCTTTTAGCGCATTCGTCGACTTGTCGTCTAGCGGCGACATGGCCACTGTAAGTGACGCCCAAAAGTTTGTCGACAGTCTCCAGAAGAACAATGTATTGTGGTATTCTGAAGGAGGTGGGGAAGTTGAGATGGCTGATGCGGGCAAGAGACATAAAATTGTTAAGACGATATAAACCACAATATTTAATTATTTAATTTCCCTTATTTAGCACCCCTTTCAATTAATCAAAATCAATTGTTTCAAATTGTATGAGTAAATAGTTGTTCCAGTGGCGGCGCAATCATTAATTATTAATAATTAGACCCCAACAATTAAATAGCCATCAAATGGGAGTGTTACGCAGTTAAAATCAATCAAAGGTAGGTTCTTATCATTTTAAGCAAACAATTCAATCAATATTTTTAGGTCCCCATGTTTAAGACACTTTTGAGCTCGATAAGCAACGTGATGGGGCTGAAGGAGTCCAAGGCCGTGTCCCTCTCCTTTGAGGACGCACGGTCACGAATTTCGGAGGCAGAATATCGACGACTTCATGAAGCTTTTAAACGCGTCGCAACCCAAAATAGTCACATGTCAAGATCCGCATTCTTTAAAGAGGTCCTTGGGGACTTGTTTCCAATTGACATTGCAGAGTATTTATACGTCACTTGCGGCGGAACTTCCAAAGGGATCACTTTTAAGGACCTCGTCTCCGCCTTAGTCGTCCTTACCAAAGGGACTTTTGAGGAAAAAGTTAAATGTGAGTTGAATCTTTAAAATTTGCAACGTTAAGTAATACATTAAATTTGTATTTTTGCAGTCATATTTTCATTTTACGCCAACGACGGGAATGCAATTCATCGTGAAGACTTTCTCCGAATCTTATCCGACGTCGAATGTGTTTCCCCAAGGGAAAATATCAACCGACTGTTTAATTCTGGGGGAAGTGTAGAGTTGGACCATTTTTACAACTGGATATGCACAAATAGAAATGCAACATCAATTTCCTCCTGGCTCCTTAACCCATCCCCCTCATCCCCTGGATTTGGTTCCAATGGATTCCAACTCTCAGACGACCACGAGACGCCAACATTTTATCAAACCTTGTCCGGTGTCACACATCTTGAAGAAGAAGACATCATTGAGCTGGAAAAACGTTACTGGCAACTTCAATCATCTTCCAGATCGGGGAAAATGGACCTCGGCACTTGGGGACCACTTGTAGCTCCTCCAATCCCAGAATCTATCATTTCCGGAATGTTTGACGCCTTTGATGAAAATCGAGATGGTCACATTGACTTTAAAGAAATGGCTTGTGGAATTTCCGCCGCTGCTCGAGGCCCTTTGATTGAGAGACAAAAGTTTTGCTTTAAAATATTTGACGGGGATAAGGACGGACTACTTTGTGGCTCCGAGTTGGCTTCCATGATCTCCGTCATGAAGGCGGTGTTGAGGGAACATCTTCCAGATAACCCAAAAGAAGACGTGGTGGCCGCGTTGACGAAAGAAGACGCACAACTTGTTGATGAGATATTTAAAAGTGCAGTTGGAAGTTTGGTCGAAAAGGGAATTACTCTGGAAGAGTATTTGGTGTGGTCGTTGGGAAATCCGCTTCCAGAAGTTTTCCTTGCCCTCATTTATCAGGTACATATGCGCAAAACTTTTAAATGCAATTTTGAGTTCTAGTATCTAATTAATTGTATTTTTTGTTATTTTTAGGTGTGCCAAATAGTGTTGGGTCTGAAGCCATTGGATCCTTCGGAAGAATATGAGACGGTGAGTGGTTGGCTGGCTCGAGAGGAGCGACGAGGTCTCGCAGAAGGTCAAACTTGGTACTTGGTGTCTATGGACTGGTGGAACTCCTGGCTAAACTACACCAGTCCCAATCCCCCCGCAATGAGCAACTCGGACTCGGGGGTAGGCTCCATTGGGGGTAGTGCCGGGGCAAGTATTGAAATGTCAGGGTCCGGAGAAAGTAGAGCCAGCTCTGGAAGAACAAATTCCAGAAATTGTTGGTCATTTAAAAAGTCAACGGCTCCAGATTTAGAGCCAGGCCAAAATATTGTAGTCACATCCTCATTTCGTCGTAAGTTGCGAATTTGCACACATTTGCTTTTCAGTAATTAATTATCAGAGATACCAACTAATTCAAATTTTGTTTTTACAAATAGAAACTGGTGGCGACTTTGAAATGAGCGACGCTCAAGTTGGTCTTGGTCAGCCATCCGCCAGTTCCCTGTCCCTGGCCACATTGGACAGCTCCCATTACTCAACCTGCAGCTCTACTCCATCCCCAATAAACTCCCCAGGGACTACTCGTCGTGTTAATGGGGCCCAGCGCCCAAGGCGTCGACGCCCAGGGGCTATTGACAACTCCCATCTGCTAGCCCCTGTCCCTGCCGCTCACACCCGGATCCCAAGCCTTACAGGTGAAGGCGGTCGGCTACGACAACATTTAGTGGAGGGGCGAGACTTTAAAATTCTTCCAAAAAGTTTGTGGTTAGCTCTCCAAGCATGGTACGGAGTGGGCGTGGCTTTGCCCCGCACAGTAATTGCCACAGAAAAGAGTTTGGAATTGGAGCTGTACCCTTTCTTCATCCTTCTTTATCGGCACGCAGTGTCGAACCCTGTGAAAGGGAACATGGGGGCTGCAGCCGTGGCCGCAAGTTCTTCCTCCCCTTGGGCAGGGATGGCGGGGGCTTACGGCGCGGCCGCCCTCAGCACAATGTCCTACGTTCAAAACCACAACCTCCTCCCCCCGAAACGAGTCCTAACATTTACGGCAGCCTTTTCAAGATCCGCACGAGTAGCCACTGTTTGTGAAACAATATTCAGCGCTCTATCTGCCTCCCCTGACAACACCAGACTTGACCTACTGACCCCTGATGACCTTTCTTTTTGCCTCGTGCTAGAGGATGACAAACAAACGCTGGAAGATGCCGGAATAGCAGATCGTGCAAATATTCTAATAGAAACGAGGAACAAAGATCAAACATGGCCCGAGGAAATTGGTGTTTTAGCAGCCATTTCCGACTTCCGAGGCTCCAAACGGGTGAGCAGCGTCTCTTCTTCGGCAGTGGAAAAAGGTCTCACGGGTCTCAACAATCTGGGCAACACGTGCTTCATGAACTCTGCCCTTCAGTGTGTATCCCACACCACGCCCCTCACTCTCTACTTCCTCGCTAAAATGCATGCTTACGAGTTCAATCGGGGAAATCCGTTGGGGATGAAGGGTCATTTGGCTAAACGTTATGGAGACTTGATTCAAGACCTTTGGGCCGGAAACGCCAAAAGCATTGCTCCACTAAAACTCCGTTGGACGATTGGCAAAGCTGCCGCTCGATTTAGCGGCACAAATCAAAATGACGCACAAGAGTTATTGGCATTCTTATTGGACGGACTTCATGAGGACTTGAATCGTGTGACGGAGAAGCCGTACGTTGGTCTTAAGGACAGCAACAGTCGACCGGATGTGATTTGCGCACAAGAAGCCTGGGAAAATCATTTGCTAAGGGACAAATCAATTGTAGTTGACCTTTTCCATGGCCAGTTAAAGTCGAGTGTTAGATGTCACGGCTGCGGGTCAGAGAGCACTCGATTTGACCCCTTCAACTACCTCACCCTCCCTCTGCCCATGGAGAGCTACATACTCTGTGATATTGTTGGTGAGTGCTGCATTATATCTATTTGTCGCCAACATATGTAATAATTTAATGTTGTTTCTCCTTTATAGTTATTAGAGAAAACGGCTCAGTTCCTATCCGCTATGGAATTTTGGCTGGGAGTGAAGATCGAATTAGTCAACTGAAATCAAAGCTATCTGAATTAATCAGTAATTCCAATTCTTCGGAGCCAGTGGCCGCCGGGAATTTAGTGCTCAGCGAGATCCGTTCTTCTCGCTTCCTCCACATTTTCCACGACAATCAACGACTAAAAGGAGCTTGGAGCAGTCGACCAATCTACGCATACGAAGTCTCCCTCCCCTCACAAAACAACAACTTTTCAGAGGATCAGCAAATTAAACGAATATTAACTTCCGCTAAAAATGGCAATGCAAGTAAAAAAGTGGAAGGGGTCAGTGTGAGTGTCTCTGGTCATTCTAGAGAGTCGAGTGTGTCATCTACGTCTTCTGCAAATACCACTGCCACCAGTGGAGTGGTTGAAGAACATTCCATTGTCGTCGTGCACAGGAAGATCTTGCGACAGGAAACATATTTTCTAGCTTCCCAGAAATCGTCTCCCATTCTGTTTGGACTTCCCCTAATTGTGCCATTTAGTGAGGGGATGACACAACTCGAACTTTATAAAAGAGTTTGGGCGCTCGTGGCGCGGTTGGTCAGTCCCCTGCCCCCTCCCTCAGAAGGACCCAACATCTCTAATCATGCATATGACTGGTAAGTAGCTTTTTAGAAAAAAAATAATTGTTGAATATTGATGTTATTTTTAAATTGCAGTGACGACAGTCTTGGATACGAGTATCCCTTCGCCCTTCGAATAGTTGCACGGAACGTGGAGACAATTTGTGGGATTTGCGAGTGGCACAAATTTTGTCGAGGCTGCTCTCTCGCCTGTCTTGAAAATGAGAAACTGGACAAACTAAACCTGAACCCTGCCAAAGTTTGTTTGGCCATTGATTGGGATCCTACGGCCCTTCATCTCCGCTACCAAATGACGGCAGAGTTTGATCACACGGAAGACCCTTCGTTGTCGGACGGGGTTCGGAAGTTGGGAGAGTCCGTCGCCCTTTACTCTTGTCTCGAGTCCTTCACAAAGGAAGAGGAGCTGAGCGAAGAGGAAAAGTATTCTTGCACAAAATGTGGCACACTTCAACTCGCTACTAAAAAACTCCAGATTTGGCGTCTTCCTCCCATCCTAGTAAAAATAAATATTATTGTTTTTTTGAAAAAAAATATTTTGTGACTTATAAATCTAAACGTCATTGTATTTGCTTTACAGATTGTCCATTTCAAACGTTTCCAACACGTGCAAGGTCGATGGGTCAAGTCTCACAAAGGAGTAGAGTTTCCCTTCACCAACTTGAATCTAACAAAATATTTGGCAGATGTTCCCAAAAGGACGGCGGAAATTGGGACCAAGCCTAAAGGGACGAAGGAGGAGGAAGAAAGTGAAAGTGACAAGGAACTATTTCCACTCCAAGATTTCCATCAACACCGACTTGTGGAAGGGATCAATCCATTTAAACTGGATTACAGACTCTATGCCATAGTTGTACGTTTATACTTACGCCAATTAATTTACCTTGCGATTTTTAATTAAATGGTGATGATTATAGTGCCATAATGGGATAATGGGAGGGGGACATTATCTCGCATACGCCAAAAATGGGAATGGGAAATGGTACTGTTTTAACGACAGCAGTTGCAGGGTAATCCTTTGTTACTTTGTTATTTTGTCGTTGTGGAAACAAGTTCTAAAAATCCGTTTTTTTTAAATTTGATAGGAAGTGACGGAAGAACAAATCGAGACATCTTCTGCTTACATGTTATTCTACGAACGGAATGGAGTGGACCCTGAAGCATATCTTCCAAGAATAGACCCCAAAGCCAGCCCCATCGTCACGGATGACGAATTAGAAGCAGAGGAAAATGACATGAAGAAAATTTGCACTGCCTTTTAATTAATGAGGAGGAAACGAAGAAAAATTAAATTAGTCAAACCAAATTAAATAGTCAATCATTCCAAATTTTATAATGCTATAAAACCAAAGGACAAATCCAAATTGTGATTCAACTAAAGAAATGCAAATTTAATTAACTAATTGTTTAGGAGCTTATTTTGATTAAATTTAAAGCTTTATCGTCTGGTCTAAAAAACTAAGAGTATTTTATATTTGTTGTTTTCAAGTATCTCAAAGTTTAGTGCTATATTATATTATAATTTAATTAACTAAAGAGCTAATTAACCAAGGAATAAACGTCACGTTGTTGCTAGTCCATTCATTTTACAATTTTTATTTCACACAAAATTTGCATTGCATTGTACAAAGTGAAGTCAGAGAGGAATGTAATTGACATACAAAACCACTGCTAATTGATAATTATTTATTAATTAGAGCTCGTCGTGAGAGAATGACTGAAGAATGTTGAGTCGCTTTTGAAGCCCTTCCTTCTTTTCCAAGGAAACTTTGGTCTTTCGAATGTTTTCTACGCGAGCGATTTCGGATTTGACAAAGTCCTCCCCCTTTTCCTTCACCTTCTCCATCAGTTTGACGTAAATGGCGGCATGTTCGTTGTCCGCGTCGTTGCCCAGTCCTGCGTCCAACAGGGCCTTGGCCTTCTTCAGGGCCTCCGCCCTCACCTCAGGCTTCCCCGCAGAGGCCATAAACTCCTTGGCCAATTGGTCAAACTGTTTGAGACATCCAGGGAGTCCGATGTAGACGCCGGTGGTGGCCTTGACCCAAGATATAATATCATCCTGCTTAAACTCCCCCTTGTAATCCAGTGGGGGGGACTTGAGGTCCTTGTTGTTAAATAGTTTGAGGACAGGGAATTCCTTTGATTTGGCCTCATACTTTTCCGCCAGCTCAGAATTTTCCTTGTCCCCATAATCCTTGACGTTGACTTCTGCGATGAGGAGATCAGGGACGCCGCGCGTGGCTTCAGCCACTTTTCCAAACTCGTCATGCTTCTCGCCATACGGATACGCCACGTCGAATTTCACAAGCGTAGCGCTGAATTTCCCAATTACCTTAAGAGTTTACAAGCATAAGATAAAATCGATATTGGGTTTGGCTTGTTAAATATTTAATGAGCTCTGCTGCCAAGTGTTAATATACGAGTACCTTGTCAAAGGAGTAGGTGTCCAATGGGGTGCAGCCCTTACAGTTCGTCCCCCCCACCAAATGACCACAGATGACGAGGACGAGGACAGAAGGGAGCAGAGCAGCCGTCAGTCTGTTCGTCATGACTAGGACTAGAAGAGTGTCCCATGGAATGACAATGACATTTAAAATATACAATTATGAAAATTGAGAGTTAAATGTGAGACAACTTAACTTACACAATTAAAGAGTAGGAGCAATTAATTTGAGAGCTTTTCTGCTTGTTGCAGTTGTTTTGCTGCTTTGTGGAGTTTTCTCTTCACCGGCTGCTCACCTTCCTCTGCTGCTGTCAACAGTGTCAACGGACGTCTCACGGCCAATACTTATTATGGAATATTATGGATGGATCCCAATTCTGTAGTAATTATGTGATTATTGTAATGTGAGTTAATTGGAGGTGTTGATGGGTGTTGATGGGTGTTGATGGGACAGCGGATCCAAAGTGCAAAGAAGAAGAAGGAGGAAGGATTGCTCGAGAGGGGAACTATCGATCAGCAGCAAAGTATTCCACATAAATAAATTATCCAGGATGGACAATAAACTTCGAGTCGTTGGAGACATGCAAACATAAAACTCTTCAGCCTTAAATTCATTCCTTCAAACTTTGTAATGCCCTCTAATTTATTGTTATTAGAAATCTCAAAATCTTGGTTTTTCTCAATCTGAGACTCTCAAAATGAAATATAAATATGTCATGAGCTTTAACTTATTCCATAATCTTTATTTGATTTGATTTGATTTTCAAAAAGCCTTTTATAATCTTGGGACAAGGAGTTAGATGAGGCTACAAAACTTGGGACAACGCGTCTCATTGACAATGTCAAAATGAGACAAAGTTGTCTCATTTTCCTCTCTCTCTCTTTCACTTAGCCCCGACAGAACGGAGTGATTGAGGGAGCGGAGAGCAGCAGAGACAAGAAAGTAGACAATTAAAGAGAGAACAGTTAAATCCCCCTCAAACGAGCCCCCCCCCTCAACATGCCATCAGAGTAAGTAAACACAATAATGAGAGATTATAACCAACAATTAAAACTTTAAAAATTAGAGCATGCATGGAAGAGTTGGAGACGCTCAGTGCTATTTTCCTGGATGAAATCGACATCAAAGTCGACGAGTTGGCGTAAGTTAGATTCATTATTAAAAAACTTAAATTTGTCAACGGATTGACACATGTCAATTATAGTGAGGGCAAGTCCAAAGTGTCCATGGTTTTGTATCCCGCAACTGCGGACGACAAAGAGTCGCGATATGTGACGATGACGCTGGAGTTGGGCCTTTGTCCCTCTTACCCCCAGGCACCCCCTGCCATTGCACTTCGTAACCCACGAGGACTCAATGACGCAATGTTGGGGGACCTTATGACGTCAATGGTGCGCCGTTGCGAGGAACTGACTGGAAGTCAAATGATCTATGAATTGATTGACATGGCAAAGGAATTTCTGACGAAAAACAATCGACCGGCGTCTGAATGTCCAATTTGTCTGTTGGCTTTCACTGAAGCTGACGTGTTCCACCGAACAAACTGCTTCCACCACTTTCACTCTCACTGCCTTGGAAGTTATCTCAACAGCTTGATCAACTCATCCGTCACTTTTGACGACAGGGATCCCTGGGAGGTGAGTCCATGTTAAGCCAAATGTGTCCAAATGACTAAATTGTTATTTTTTGTAACGTCAGGTTTTAAGACGGGAATTGGAAACGCTTTCAGGGGCTCTTCCCATTCCCAAGCCCCCCCTCCTCTGTCCCGTCTGCCGTGAAAAGTTGGAGGATGGGATTGACGTTGAAAAGTTGATGGATGCTCCTCCGCCCTCAGAGGCAGAGTCGGAAGGGGATCTGGCTCCCGATGGGGGTGTGGTTGACGAGTGGAAGGAGAAGAAGGAGATGATGAAGCAGCTGTATGAAAAACAAAAGGCCAAAGGCGGAATCATTGATCTCAACGAAAACCGAAAGCTTCTGGTCATCTCCACTACTCAACAAGAGAATGGGAATGGGATTAACGAGACCACACCCCCTGAAGATGTGGCCATGGGGGAGGCTTCCACTCAAACGCCGCCTCTAATTCCCCCACTCATTTCAATCCCAGTTTCAATCCCACCACTTATGGAACGACAAGACTCAACTTCGCGCCGGGCGGCCAATGGGGCTCAGCGACAGACGGCCCCTGGGGAAGAGGAGGAGGTGGAGCGGTGTTATTATCGACGGGGCGGGGGCTACAACAATCGTCGGCGGTACAAGTGACCCTTGCTTTCCCCTCGTAGGCTAACAATCCCCTTATTTCTACTCAACTTTATTTATCTAGCAGCAAATTTCAATTTTTTTTGTGATAGCTCAAACTTGTACGAAAACAATGCAAGTCTTTTCCAATCGTAGCCCATGCTTTCCCTAGTTTTTAGTGAAGATTATTTATTTAATTGAGCCTATTATTTTTGACGTACACGTGCTAAAAGTCCTAAGTCATTATCCATTATTTTTTGACTGTGTTTAATTAAATTAATTAAAGCAAATTTTCCAAGGATTGCTCAGCAATAAGACGAAACGTAAGTAAATGATGAATTAAAACTAAACTATGATAAGCTACCAAAATACCAATTAAAATTTTGTAGAGCAAGAAATAAATACAAAAATTGTCATTTGTTATATGAGATGAAATTTTTATTTATAAAATGGCTAACTTTTGATATTTAAAGGAGTCCTTATATCATAAATTGTTTATCATCATCATTTTCAGTGCGGTTTTATAGTCTTATCTAAATTATTTGTATACGAAATATAATGAACACAATTACAAGCACACAATCACTTTGTTTTAAGGTCATGGTTTTACAGATAGGTCTTCTACTACTTTTGAATTATTCGTAAGGAGCTGCTGCCACGTCCGCTGCTACTTTACTTTAAGGCATAATGATCATTCTTTAGACAATAAATTATTATTATTTAGTAGTTGCTTATTTGCAATAGTTGAGATTCCGTGGAGTTGAAGTGATGCTTGGCTGTTGTCAGGCGACTTAAAATTAATTATTAAGTTGTTGTAGTGTTATTATTAGATGTAAGTATTATTGTAAATAAATGAAGGCAAAGTGTTGTATATCAGTATGCGAGCCATGGATGGTGACGAAGGGACTCCCGACTCCTGTCCCCGTAGTCGTAAGTCAGCTCCTCCCCCACATCCACGTCCCGCTTGGCGATGAATATCAGTCTAGGCAGCCCCCCAACCTCCACAACCTTTGTACTCAGGTTCCCAGACCGACTGTGGTTGATCAGACGGCCCATCCGACCAGACTCCTCAGTTGCGTCCACGCTGTATATCAACAACAACAATCAACACTCACTCGTCAACAACAATACTCAACAATCACTCTCACCAATACTGTTGGTTGTTGTGGGAAAAGTAATACATGTAACAGCCGGTGAAGCCGTCTCGAGCATATTTAGCGTCTTTAGCTCTCGCTTCCGTCGCACCCATCAATTTCCCTGCGTACTCCACCACAAACTCGTTTTTGAGGAAACGTTTGGTGGCCACAACTCCACGACCTTTACCCGAAAATCGTTTCGCCTTAAAAAAAGAAACAAGAAGGAAATAAATAAATAGGGATGACAAATTAAATATGAATTTATGCTTTAAACTAGATAATTACTTGGAGGCCATCCTCAGTCTGTTCAACAATGTATTTGATGAGAAGTTGGTGCTTTTCCTCTCGAATCGTCTCCTGCGTCTTCCGGTTGCTCGTTCGTCGTGGGGGCAGATAATCAGTTATCTTCTTCCCCACCACAACTCCAACCTTTCCATTCTTATTTTTATTCTTATCATCATCCCCTAACTTGTTATTACTGTAGGGAAGAGGAATGGATAAGACATGGATACATTAAAAAAACGAGTGAAAGTAGCCCTTACGTTTTATGCTGAGGTTGAGATTTGATAAGCGCTGGCTTTGGAGGGCACGTGTTGGCAGTGTTGTTGGCCGGAATAACATTGTGATTGAGCCTGGTCGCTACTTTAGGTGATATGGCCAGAAATGTTTCATCCAGGCGAAGGCTATTTTCATCCAGACTTTGAATTTTATGAGGCGTTGGTGGGCTGGTGGGCCCTTCGGAGCCGGACTCCGAGCCCGGGCTCCCTCCATCACTGGAGGAGCCAGAGGACGACGCGGAGGAGGACGGACAACTTCGAATGTTCATCCCCCTTTGCAATTCCTCTTCCTCCTCCTCCCCCTGTGGAAGTAGTGCGGTTGATGCGGTTGCAGTAAGTGCTAAGGCCCCTTTTTTACTCTTCGTTGTCTTTTGTTGGCTATTAAGGCTACGGACGTTGAGCGGGTTAATGGACACGGCGGACACTTGAGAAGATAAGGCAATTAGGTTTTGATAAGTTTAG
>JAQIXN010002181.1:0-12866 GCA_034698145.1 Proisotoma minuta
CCAGAGAAATTCTACAAAGAATTAAAGCTGCGTTTGCATATCTTTTCAAATGTAAATTAGAGATAGCCGATAACTTTCCAAGAAATCCAACCTTTTGTGGAATTTATTTAGGCCTTTCTCTGGCTTAGATTTGCATTGACGTTTACATAGTTAATGACCTTCTGTCAATTAAAAAAGGTCAATTCTCCATTCCTATTCAGTACCCAGCCATTAAGCCTCATCCCTAAATAATTCCGGGAGCAACTTCCTCCCTCATTTTCATCCTTATGCCCATCATAAACTCGCAATATGTTCACATAATATCCCGACACTTGAAATAAACAACCATATTTGCCAACAGCTTGCTGTAAAATAAAACGACTCCAAAGCAAAGATCATACATAAATCATATCAACTTGGCTTATGCATGTTATGACTCTGTCCGAACTTGGCTTTTTCACTTTCTCCTCCAATTACAACTTTCACGACGGAAATGAGTGCTCTTTGTCTCTTTATCGATCCGAACTGCATCCTCATCTTCTTCTCCTTTTTGACCTTGCCATGACTTACAACTTTCTACGCCTTAATCTGGAAAAGTCTCCAGACAAAATGGAGAAGTGGAAGCGGAACCTTACATTTTTAATTATTGGCCTCGCATTCCACGCCTACTTTGTGGAAGGCAGCGGTCACAGGTAGCAGCCTCTTTGCAGCATCTTTTCCTACTAAAATCTCTCAAATTTCAGGCAAAAATACGGAGAAACTTGCTCCAGAAATAAGAAATGCGACTTCACAAAATGGCTTCGATGTGGGAAGGGAGGGCGGTGTGTGTGCTATCAAGGGGATCCCACGAAACCAAATGCCGACAAGGTTGAGCTGTATTATGATTCCGTGGCTGAGCGGTGCGTGGGTCGATCTGGGACGGATTGTTCCCAAAAGTTCTATCCCTTTGATGATGAGGATCCACAACATTTCCATCTTCGAGGAAGTACTACCAATCACTGGCGATATGGAAATGGATCTTTGAGATGTGGTCCGTTTTTTAATTGTTTTGGATTCATGATTCATTTTTTAAATGGGGTTTCATTTAAATTGTATGGGATAGGAGCCAACGCTTTTTGCGACTATAATGGAAAAGGTCACACTTGCAACTGTCGAAAGAGTTATTACGAAACGGAAGATGGGAAATGCTCGAAACTCAAGAGTCATGGGGAAAATTGCACCAGCGAAAAGTAATTAGAATTAAAGAACTATATGGCTTTTTGATGCTCAATAAATTTCTATAGGGAATGTGACCCCGACGGCTACCTTCGATGTGACTCCACCTGCATCTGTGAGAAGGCTGATCACACTTTTGACCTCAGTCAAAACAAATGCATTATAGCCACCGGGCTCAAGTGCGAGATTCGAATTAACCGGTTGGATAAGCGAGAGTTGGATGATTGTGCCAAGGGCGCGAGCTGTGACCCAGAAGCAGGGGTTTGCCGTTGTAAGAAGGGAACGCAAATCCATTCCGATCGGAGCTGCAAACGTTAGTCTCATACCCACCATTTTATTTAAGATGATGATGTATTAATATTGTTTATTTCCCAGGGGGTTGGGGGCAGGAGTGCGACCCCATTGAAAATCCATGTGGGGATTCAAAGTTGAGCTGCCGATCAAAGGTCTGTCAGTGCAAGTATCCATTGCACATGATATATGATGAACCCAGTGGACAATGCAGTATGTGTTTTTTAATAAATAGTATGGGTATGTGTGTTAAGGTTTAATTTTCTTTAAAAGTGAGCATCGCATCCGGACCCTGCGGTTTCAATGACACTTCTGAACTCGCAATCCAATGCGCGGTGAATGCGGAGTGCGTGATGTCGGGGGCGCACGCGGAGTGCCGATGCAAGAAGGGATACCTCCAGACAATTGAAGGAGAGTGTGTTAAAGGTCACGACTCCCACTGCGAGCTGGATGGGGATTGTGATGAAGTTGGACCGTTGGCTTGCATTAATGGTCACTGTGGCTGCCAAGATGAGCTCCTTCAGTATGAGCAAAGGGGGAGGAAGTGCAGGGGACTTGTTGGATCCAGATGCAGGTATTTTCAAGTTTTTAAATCATGAAATATTCATAGCTTTTACATGTCAAATCATTTCCATTTTAATGCCTGCTTCTGATGTTTTAAAGGATGAACGAAGACTCTTGCATTGAGCACTCAAGTTGCATCAAATTTGAAGACGTCAATGGAGGAACTGTTGGGAGATGTAGTTGGTATTTAAAAAAAAAATCATTATTAGCTCGCCATAAAAACGTTTTCAACGTTTACTATCCAGAGTTTCCAATAAAATTTGATTTGTTTGCAGCAACCGAGGATTTAAAGAGACTGGGAATCGTACCTGCTCCAAATGACAGGGCTAATAATACTTTTACTTGCCTGCTATTAAGCGGCACTCATTTCTTAGTTTTAGATATTCCAATTCATAAAACTCTAAATGTTTATGAATAAATGTTGTTGTTGCAAATTAAATTATCCAGCTCTCATAATATTTTGCATCATTTTTACAATTGTCCATCTTTATTACAGGTACAACAATGAAAATAAAACATAAAACTTTCTCTTGCTTTGACAATCAGCTAATTAGCCAACACTTAACTATAAATTAAATATTTAGAGCACCGAGGAATCCTTTACGAAATTATCTGAGCACATTTAAAATTGTTGGGGACTTGACTGAATTAAAATTTGACTTGTTTTGTATATAAAATAGAGATTCTTTCTTGAACTAATTTAATGTCTCTTCATATGTAGTGAGAGATGATCAGAGCGTGAGAATGACCTTTGACATAAATGACATTTAAATGGTTTCTGGCCAGTGTGTTTCCGGAAGTGACGTGTCAGTTCGTCACTTCTTGCAAATTTCCAGGTGCATCCTTCCCAAGTACAGCCATAAGGCTTCTCACCTGTCAAACAAACACAAAATTTTAGTCAATTCCATCAGTTTCGTCATTTATGACATGCATGGGACAACTTTAGTCACAGATAGATAAAGCGTCATCAAAATAAAGACATCTGCAGTGGGACAATTTTCGAAGGACATGCAGCAAGTTAATTAAAGAAATGTTTTTTTTTATCTTCCTTTTCTTCTCCAAGATGTAACGAGTTGATTTGATTGGGCCTCATAAATATTTTTATTTTGTGATTTTTTAGGCGTGGTAGTTTGTGAATAATTGTAATTGACAACTCATTTGTCCACTTCACAAGAACAATGGACTTTATTTATTGTCCCATTACTCAAGCCACTTTGAAATGCTCGACCTTTGAAGCCCATTGAAATAGCTGTTTGTGTGAATAGTGTGGGGCTGCCATATGGCGAGCTACGGGAAGTAAAGTCGTGACTCTGACTGCCCGCTGCTGCTAACAAATTGACTGATGACAACATCCAACCAAATCAACTCATCAATACAATGCCACAAATTACAAATGGTGAATTTTTCATCACATCCTTAATTTAGTATTTCAGTTTCTGAAGAGTTGAAGCCCCTGCTGTTTTATGTCTTCCTATGCAACATCTTCGAGCTTTCTACTTACATGTCCACAGTCAAATTACTTATGTTTTAAATTTCAGGTCACAAATATAACGATAATTCTGCAAAAAGAAGCATCCACCAAAAAAGTTGCTAGTTACCCTGCAAAGCAAAAAGATCAAAAATTAAATCAGAATAAGTTATGTAACCATTACAAGCTTACTGTATGCGTTCTTCTGTGTGCTTTGAGATGAGAGCTTTTTGTATACACTTTTTCGCATCCGGTGAAATCACAGCGGTGGATTTTCCTTCTCCTCCCTGGTCCTCCTCCTCCTCCTCCTCCTGAGGGGGAGGAGTCCTCCGTCGAGGGCGTGTGGCTGAGAGGGCTACAGGAGGGGCTGGGGGGCAGAGGGGGAGGTGTCTCCTCCCTCTCCCTCTTGAGATGATTGGGATTTGTATGATTGTTGTTTGGAGGTGTGGTGGATGGGGGGAGCAGTGGGTGTGGTAGATTTTGCTGATGAAATCGACTTAGAGTGGCTTGAAGGAACATTCCCCCCGTGGGATCCAATAAGGGAGGAAACAATCTGAAATTGGGATAGATTATATAATCAAATTACACTCAGATGTAATTTAATTGGTGGGAATTACTTGTGTAGTGCGAGAAGCGTGGCGGCACTCGTGGGGCTTGGGATCGGTCGCGGAATCTGACCATTGTTGAAATTTGCGAGTGATTTGTCATTATTGTTGTTTTGCAGCCTGGATCTCAAATTGAAATTAAAGTTGCTGACCCCAACAACTTTCTCCAGTCTCAGTTCTAAAAAAATAGAAAGCAATAAGTTTCACATTTGATACGATTCCAACTTGATCTTGAGCTTTGGAATGTACAATTGCAATTAAAGTGTGCCAAATTGCCCCATGTGTGAGAACACATCACCACAATGACTTTGGACATCAAATTCCAACATATTTTTTGCAATTTGCTGTCCACCCTGTGTATTTTATGAGTCGTCATCATGTTGGCCATTGTATTGAAGCTGAAGATGGAATAAAAGGACGAAAATGGTCATTCTCTGTCACAACATTTTTTCCTTTGCAGCTAAAACATCCGAGTCATCCTTCATTTAAAGCCATGAGGTTGCATTACACTTTAAAGCACAGCACAGGCATAGCCCACCAGCAGCCACACCCACAACCCCTAATTAACTAATCAAACCCACCACACGTGGATGACGGACAACTACAACTGCAGCCAACATGTCCCTCTGTCCATTTTTGCCACATTTGTGGCCATGTCTTTTTTTGATGCATGCACGATCTCAATGAATTTGTACTTTATGTATCTGGACTCCAACAATCGACACTTACTTTCTAAAATGGTGAAGAGAAAATGAAATCAATGTTTATTAATCATTTGGGGCAGGCTGAGATTTTAAATTTCCATCCCCTGATTACATCCGATTGTTTGCACTGCGCTTTGGTTATGATTATGATTATGAAGTTATGTTATGGCGAGTGGTAGTAATTAAAAGGTGGATGGCAGGTACAAATGAGTGTGGCCATATTTAGGGAAGAATATAAATCAACCATTTAGCTCATAAATCTCACCAACAACAAAAAATCAAACAAGTTGCTAACTTCATCAACCAACTAATTTATGGTACTATCTGCAAAACCATCTGCAAATGTTGTGTAAACGCTTGAAAATTATTTGTAGCCGTAATGCAATTGTCCCAAAATGTTTACAGGGTGTTCAGCGAAATTTCCACTATTTGAATCAGGGTAATAAAAAAGCTGAGCAGAGTAAAGTCGTAAAGTCGTAAGATTTGGGTGAATTTGAATTTGCATCCCATTGTCTCTTCATCAGATAAGATTAAGTAAGAGCCATTCTGAATTTGTAGCCAAGGAAATCAAAACCTTTCCCACGCTCCAACAAAACTTTACTTGCGTGTCTTCTTGGTTTCGTATGCCACAATTTATCTAATTGCGGCATAAGACGCCAGCAAAAGTTGCAATGACTGACGGACAGACGGACGGGGCAGAAATTGGCCGACATCTAGCGTATTTGAAAAAAATCTTAAAACGTGTGTCGACCGTTGGCTTGGGCTTTTACTTTTGCTCTGACCTTTGACCCGTGAGTTTTAGGGGAAAGGGAGGCTAATTTCCTCGTCATGAACGTCGTGACTGACCACAAACTCATTTCAATTACAACATCCCAAAAAACAAAGGAAGAAGAGCAAAATATTGCATTGCAACATCTTCTTCCCTTTCTAATTGCCTTCAGTGAAAAATATCTGTATTTTGTGATGTGATCGACGCCTCCAAATTGTAAATACCAAGCATGAGTATTAAATATTCGGAAAATATTTAATTTTACGCTGTTTTCGTATAAATTTTGGGTATTTTATCAAAAAAAATCATTTATTTTCATACAAAATTTTATACAAGTAGCATCATTTGTATTTTTGCGAAAAAGTGTTAATCGACTCCGCATAAATTTTTTATGAATTTCCAATTCTGTATTTTTAATTGTTTTGGCAACAATGGATTTTGTGGGTGGAGTATTTATTTGATTTCTGTTAAATTAACGAATTGCTCTACTTTCATAAAATTTAGCCACACCTTGAAAAAGTAGACCCAGCCTTCAAATCTTTTTTTGCAAGAAAACTTTCACAAGTCAAGTCTCCACATTTAAAGCTCACCAAGTTGACATTTGTACAATGAATGTGAGGCAATTTAATATTTAATATTTGGATTTGGATGTCATTCAATTAGCAAAACATTCTTATTTACAGGGTTCCAAATATTCAGCGTTAAAAAATTGTATCCACAACTTTCCTCATATAATTGTAACTGGAATTAAAATGTTGGCTTCCCAAAATTTTCACCTCAATTTACAGAAATTTTTGCGTTGTAAAGTAAAATTTTTGGATATTTTGTCCATATTTTTTCCACCCTGTGCCCAAAGATTTTGCTCGTCCCTGAGTTAACCTTTTACAACTATTTCTTCTTCAATTGAATATTTTATTTATATTTAATAATATGTGGACATTATTGAATGAGGCTGCACAATTTGAGGGGATGACTTTGCAAATCTTAATTTAAATTACAATGCAATGCAATGGGAACTCTAAAATAAAACAACATTCCCCACCAATTAACAAACACGCAGCGCTTTAGGAGCATTCACATTTTGAAAGCGCGGTCAAAGGTCACATCCTTTACTTACTAAGGGTGTGGTCACCGGTTAAAATTTAAATTTGCGTGTTGCTTTTAGCTCAAATTATCTATTTCCTCTTTCCCATGATTAAGTAAAAATTCCCATTCCCTGCAAAAATTTGCCATTGCCATTTTTTCTCTAAGCAGATAGCAATTTCATTTTCCATTTTTACAGATTTTGTTGGTTATTTGGCAATTGTTGAAGTCTAAAGTTGAAATGTTCTCATTAAATTGTTTGAATGTCTCAATTATTGTTTGCATGTTAATTGGAGCACTGTTGCTACAGGGCCAACAATCAATCAATTGGCGTGGGGAGTTCATCCACCACATCGGCTTCTCAACCGGGCCAACTTTTGCAGGTGGTAAATTGGAGCTGGGCTGTGGATGGTCCTTGGATAAGTGGAAGGTGCAGAGCCACCAATTAGCCCAACCCGCTCTCTAATTGCAAACCAATTACAGCAATAATCACAGTTCATGGGGAAAACAACCCCAAAATTTAAATTTAAGTTCACTCCAAAATCAACCCCCACTTTACATGCAAGCATGGGCTATTGGCACCAACCCCATCTAGCGGCTTGGCTATTGTTAAAGCTTGCTTTCATTGTTAAATTAAAGCTGCTAATTGTTGACTCTGGAGGGGGCCGAGCCGGTTTTTAGTTTTTTGGGTTTAATTACAAAATACCTGTGTTTGCAGGCTTGTATCACGAAACCGTAGAAAAAAACATAATTAACCCCAAATCACGCACTCAATGAAATTATTCAGTTTAGTTTCCAACAATTTAAAATCAAGCCGGAACTAAAGCAGGTTGTCTAACAATCGTGAGCAAAAACTAAAACCAAAGCCTGGAGCTAAATATTTTTTCCACAATTTGGCCATTGGACAAAACCCTGTTAAATTCCCAACCCTTCTGGTCAAAATGATGCATTTTATTTTTCCCAACCCATTTTTCAGGATTGTCGTGACTACCTCACTCATTGGCTTTGAATGCCACACCTCAACAATGCTTATAAATAATTGCAGCATGCTTTAGCTAGCGTGGGAAACTACATTTGCATTGCATTGTCTCTAATTCAATTAACTGGCCAAACCAAGCATCACAACGTCTCAACTTTCCCGCAGCTCAAAAAGATGCTATATTATTATATCCATCCAGTTTCCTGCATAATTCCTAAAATTGCAGCGAGAATTTAAATTTTGGTTGGTTCTCGCTAACATTTAAAAAATGGTTGGAATCAAGGAAATTGATATTTTGAGATTTGTGGAGTTAAATGAAGATGCTTTCAATTGGGTTGACGTGAGTTATGGATTATGAAGCCGGATATGCTTTTTATTTGATGGGCTGTGAAGTTGATGACAAATATAATTCTAACGGCCTTGAAATTACCTTTTTTGAGGGACAGATCAATGCAAGCATCTTCTTCTTCGGCGCCGACCGCGGGCGCCGCCGCCGCCGGCGGCGCTGGAGGGGTCAAACTTTTCAAGGGTGGGGCCTTCACGGTGAGGTCCACAGGCTCCATCTGAATTGGAGGAACCTCCCCCTAGAAATAGATAAATTAATAGAGTTTATAAAGGCATAAAGAAATTTAGTTTTCTATTAAGAAAGAATTGCTTATATTGTATGCACTCAAAAGTTTTCCCTTTCAACTCAAGAAATCGTAACTTAAGCCGAGCTAAACCAACTAAGCTCTCTTTTTACATGTGACTAGGCATATCAAAAAAATTAAGGAAATTTCATGTACTATTGAATTTTACTATGGAATTTCTGTAAATTTTAGCAATTGTGGAGGAAAATGGCTGGATATTGTATTTCCCTTAGAATCCATTTTCATATACAAATTGGAGTAATATTTTATGGGAATATCCACCTGTAGGGTATTTAACCTCGTAGTTTCACCCGGGCATCTAAGAAGCCTGGAAATAAAGGAAAGTGAGCGGAATGGGATCAGGATTCAGAAAGAGAAATGTCTTCATAAGAATATCTCGGCACACGTGGAATTTTAATCATATCTTGAAGGAAGAAATAAATCCCGGATTTTGATTTTGCTAAGGTGGTTTTACTTTTAATGTAGTAATGCCATGAATATTTTATACATGCTCAGTGATAAACTACTTATTGTTAGTTCAGAAAGGTCTTAGACACTTTTAATATGCAGATTACATAGGAAATGTATGGAAAACGAACTGACAGCTCTCGAACACTGTTTCTTCTTCATCTACCATTTAAGGAATTAATAAGTTGTGAAAAAACAACGTTTTAAAACGCTCACAAAGTGTCGAATAAAGAGATGCCTTTTCTCAATAAATTTGACGGGGAAGCCGAATTTGACATGCAAAGGACCTGAGACATTGTCGCAAGTTGTTTCATAATTTGTTAGTTACCACGGATTTATTAATAACTTGAGAATACATCCCATTTTTTTCAATCCCAACACTTTCTCACTCCTCAATCAAAAGGATGGATGCCGATCATTTCATTTATTGTTTTAAAGTCGCTTTCATGCAACTCATAAAGTTTTTTGCTTGCTAAAGTCGTAAAAGTTGTATTTATTTATGGTAATTGTCTCTTCTTCTTCTTTTGGTTCTAATTGGGGGCAAATAAAATTTATCTTGCATAGCTCTGCATTGCTTCCTAATAATAAACAAACATTGAGAGTGATCCTCATAAAATGCAAATCTAAATCTCCCCAAAACCTGTTGCACAAATTCCGCAACCACTTTTTACACAAATTCCAAAAAACGAGAGAACCAAAAACCAGAAATACAACTAAATGTCACCAAACTAATCTTAAATCCTTGGGGCATCCAAATTTATTTAATGCAACACATTTGTGACTTTATTTGGGCATATTTTGGCCAGTGACATCCGTGGGATGATGTGACGTGACATGACGTGACATGACCACACCCACCCCGCCTCAATCCAATGCAATGTTTCCCAGAAGGGGAGGGAACTATTCTAAGAATCCATTAGATCCATTTGTTTGAGTTGCCGATGCAATGCAAATGGTATAATTAAGGAACGATTGATATCAACATAAAACATGAAAAATCATCTCAAAAGTTTAATGGCTTTACTTTTGCTTTGCATGCTTTGCTTGCAAACTAAATTTTTTGCCCTGTTGCGTAATTCCAGAGAATCATAAGTCACTTTACTTTGTACTCTAACAATTAACTCAACAATGCAATGCAATGCAGTCCAAACGTTGATTGTTGGCTTTGGCGTGGGTGTGGCTGGGCCTCACTCATTAAAATTCCAACAATGAAATGTATATTGGGGTGATTAAGCCCACTTTTTGTGCAATTTTTCCCTAAAGTGGTGAAAAATTGGGAGGGGCGGACCAGTGGGCGGGTCAGCGTTTGTGGACAGACAGACAAATTAGTTCCATAAAGTATTTGGGATCTCACCTCTTTAGATGCCATGCTATGTTTAGGAGGACGCATGAATTCCGCACATTAACAACCACAGTTCACTTGTTTCACAATTTCCGAGCACTGGCTGCGACGCGACTAATTACTAAGCGCTCCACTGGGGTTGGGGCTGGCCGCTGCTGTCATCATCTGCAAAAGACAAGGATTGGATGACCCATTGTTGGTCAGGTATAATAAAATAATTTGGCATTTATTTGTTGGTTTTATTTTGGTGTAAAACAATGAGAAATGAAGAAAAAAGTCACGCAACAGGTTTACTCTCAAAAGCAAAGCAAAGCAAGCCAAAACCTTTTTTGTAATTTACAATTTACCTCAATTTAATTATTTATTAGCATCAAGTCCCACCCAAAACCACACCCACAAATCACCAACTTTTTTAAATTCTCACTAAGGCTTCTGAAGCTTGTTAACAGGCTGAGTGACAGCTGACAAGGACATGACGCCTGACATGACCATTGACCATTTTAGCGCAAATTAACTTAATAAAATCAATCACAGTTTGCTAAAGATGCAAGCTTTCACACACCTGAAAATTTGCCAAACTTTGTACAGTTTTCGCCACCCAAGATTAAAATTATGACCCTTGACTTTGTCTAACTGCCACCCAAAGGCCCATTGTTACATTAGGCTTCATTGTTGCCAGATCGTGATTCAGTCGCTAACAATGCTCAAGCTAAAATGCGGTAGGTAGCTCCCACTCAACACTCTAACAATTAAGTCAACAAATACAAAAGATTGAAAAAGACTAGGCTTGGAAGCATTTCAAGCTTGGCTAAATAAGCTGCATAATATGCCAAAGTATAAAAATGTCCAAAATGGTAGGATTTTATGGTTTACTAGTTTTGATTTAATCTGGAATCAATTTGCGTAAGTTGGGAGTTTTGTTGGGCGGCTACAATCCAATTACCATAAATCATCATCCAAGCAAATTAGTTTTGGGCCAAGAAAACTAAACTTGTCAATTGAAGATCCAACTTTTACTTTGTAATTGGCAGCAAAGTTTTTGAAGCGAAAAATTTTGGAAACATATGTAAATTGTGTTATTGAGTATTTGTGAAAACTGGATTGGCAAGGTGGAAATAAAATTGTGGAAATTGTGCAAATAATTATTTTATGCTAACAAGTTTTACACAAAAACAACTTTTTACATAAAACATCAAATAAATAGCATCCAGGGGCAAACAACTAATCCGTTCAACTTCCAGCTTTTTCAAAAACTTTGCTGTGTGGGCTTTAAAACGAATTATGTATGCTAATCCCACCACTTTTTATTAAAAGGCTAAAAGTATGTAATCATGGCTTTTAAAGAGTTGTAATGGGCTTAAGCCCAAACCCTAAAGCTTTTGGACAAAATGAGTGGAGGTCCCTTAAAAAATTGGTGAAGGGAAGATGACCTCAAGTAATTGCTTCATAATATTGCATCCCATTCACTTGGATGAAGATGCGTCGCGTCCTTAGCATCATTAGATTTATATTACTTAACCAAAACTATCAAATGCATATGCAAAAGCAGCAGCAGAAGCTTGGGAATTAGTTACCTATTAAACTGAGGATCCAAAATTATTAATATCACAATCACAAGTATCAACTGAGGCAAGTTGAGATGGGAAAAGTGAGACTTTTACCAGCTTTTGATGTAGATGATTGTTGGGCTGAGGGCGAGAGAGAACTGAACATCTTCTCGCTCATCTTCAGCTTCATAGCTAGCTCCAGTAACCACGGCAACCGTCTAACCATTGTTGAGTTGCATTGTCATTGCCATTGTTGTGAATTATGGCTTCATGTCCATGCGACAGAAGAACCCGTCTCATTAAAGAATGAGGTCAAAGGTCAATTACAATTGCTTATTTAAGTTTAATTGTTGGGCTTGGGCTATCAAATGGAAGCAAGTTAAGTTGTCAATAGATTTTTATTGCCATTTGTATTTTAATTGTGCTAATAAAACCAACTACTCTTGACTTTTGCCTTTGACTCCAGTAAATTATCTTTATTAAGGATGAACTGTCAATTTTTATTAAGAGCTATTAAATACTAAATGTATGTTACGTGGCTGCAAATGCAGATCCAGTCTAATTTTCATCAAATTAAAATTCATTGTTTAAAAATGCAAGATTGAGCATACACATGCTTTCGTTATCTTCCTCCTTTCCGTTTCTTTGATTGACAAAAATCTTTAATTTTAAAGAAGTCATTTTTCCGATATAATTGATTTTGGCCAGACCCAAGTAAGTACGGTTTGTTTGCTAAAAGTTAATATCCTACAAATATCCAAATTTTTAGTTTAAAAGAGCAGAATTAGCAAATCATTATGGCTAAAATGATAAAATCAGGACAATGGAAGTGGTTGCTAAAAGCACTGCAGCAATCACTGGATTGGACATGGAAACTGGGGAAGAACTTTGTGGTCAACTCTGGACCACGAGGGTTTGTGTTTACTCCACATGCAAAGTAAAATATTTACAAAATTGTATTTCCTTGTGTAGGATGTATGAACCCCATTTGGACTTTGCTTCAAGGGTCAGTATTCTTTCAAACAAATCTTTTAGAATGTGCACTCTCAACTAATTAAGAATTGATTCAGGGGATGTGTCCACTCGTCATGATGCATGTGAGTAGCTTTTCATAGACTATGTCAATGCGTCCACCGAAAATTCCTGAATTTTCAAAATTGTCATTTTATCTTGTTCGGCACATTCAGTCAATGTACTCTGTGGAGGGATTTTGGTCACAGACC
>JAQIXN010002182.1:0-12865 GCA_034698145.1 Proisotoma minuta
TGGTATGATTCCATAATTCTCTTTCTCATGTGTTTTGGCACCACTATTCTCAAACGACCCTCATATGGATTTTTGTGAAATAAAATGTTTTGCTTAATTTCGAAATCGCTGTAACCTTTTTCACCCTCAACCCTTTGTGTGACCTTTTTACAATAAGAATCCAATAATTGTTCTTGTCCCCAGTCTATGATGGGCATTTCCTCTTTTGGATTCTCACTTTCCCCTGTCTCAACTTCCTCAACATTGATTTGTAATGTTGGAATTTCTGTCAATTTTTCTATGTCCACTGGTTCTGGTAGGGGAAGACGAGACAACATATCCACATCCCCATTATTCCGGCCTTCCTTGTGAATAATGTCGAAATCATATTGAGTTAAAATTAATGACCATCTGCCAACTCGAGAATTAATTGGGTCTTTGGCTTGCTTAAACCATAACAAAGCTTTACAATCTGTAACAACAGTAAATTTTCTCCCATAAAGATAAACTCTAAATTCTTTTAGTCCAAATATTAAAGCCAAACTTTCTTTTTCATAAATGGAGTACCTATTCTCTGCCCCTTGGAGTGACCTGCTAGCGAAAGCAATTGGTCGTTCTACCTTTTTACCATTCACTAAGTGTTTTTGAGTTAAGGCAGCACCAATTCCATAAAAACTTGCATCCGTCTTAAGAAAAGTTTCGACATTGGGATCATCGTCAAAATGTGCAAGAACAGGTGCTTGTATTAATGCTTCTTTCAAATCAATGAATGCTTTCTCTCTCTCTTCATTCCATTCAAGATTCGACTCAAATTTTAGCATTTCTGTCAAAGGACGAGCTCGTTTTGAAAAGTTTTTGACAAATTTCCTATAATATGAACAGAGAGAAAGAAAGCTTCTAAGTTCCTTAACTTTCTGTGGCCTTGGTGCCAATTTAACAGCTTCTATTTTTTTGTCATCTGTCCTTATGCCATGCTGGTTTACCACATGTCCTAAGACTTTTAATTCATTATGGGCAAACATGCATTTACTTGGCTGTAATTTAATGCATGCGGCGTCTATTCTCTCAAGAACTTTTTTCAGCCTTTTTACCAACTCCTCAAAAGTTCTTCCAAAAATTATGATGTCATCTAAATAAACAAGGGCGTCTGTCCAAGTCAACCCAACTAAAATTGCATCCATTAAACGTTGGAAAGTTTGAGCAGAGTTGCATAATCCCATCGGCATTTTCTCGTATTGGAAGTGGCCTCCAGACGGGGTGGTGAAAGCACACTTTTCTCTATCTTTTTCTGCCAACGGAACTTGCCAAAACCCCGATTTTGCATCCATTATTGTGAAATACATGGAGCCAGTTAATGAATCCAAAATGTCATCAATTCTGGGAAGCTTGTATGAATCATGAACAGTTATGGCATTTAATTTGCGAGCATCAAAGCAAACTCTCCAACTTCCATTTGGCTTTTTAGCTAATAAGATGGGAAAACTCCAGGGAGAGACGCTTGGTTTTACAATCCCCTTTTCTAACATCCCTCTCACCTCTTTATCTATTAATAATTTTTCTGCTTTTGACACCCTAAAAGGTGGGACCGATATCGGAGTGTGATCTCCTGTATTTATTACATGCTCAAGTAAATGCGTCGTGCCCAAATCAGTTTCGCTCCACGAGAAAACGTCATGAAATTGGAGCAATAATTCCTCTAATTCCTGTCTTTCCGAAGGCAGAAGAGAATTATTTATGTTTAAAGTTTTTATGTTGTTTGCTTTTTCAACATTTGATAACTTTGTATTAATATTTAAGAGTGGAAATTCCCTCATTTCACCTACTTCTGACAAGATTCCGATTTTTACGTCTTTATTTATGACCACCTCCTCAACTCCCACATTAAAAATTTTTATGGATGTTGATTTTGCAATATTCCATACTATGTTTGGGAGTAACAAACCAAAAGTTTTTACGATCCCAGGATTTGGGGAGAAAATCATGTTTCTATTTTTAACCACATCTGGCATAATTCTAGCAAACGCAATACTTTTTGCTGGGATTTTGATCGTATCCATTGTCAATGCATATTTTGGCTGCTGCTCTTCAGAAAGATCTAATAAATGAAGCAATTGTGATTCAGAGGATGAGTCATTTTGCCGTTCAACTATCTCAGCTGCCTCCTTTGAGCTAACTGGGCTATTATTTCGACTATTGGTTGGGGTAGGAGAAAGCATGGGGCTTCTTGTTCCAGATGAATCTGAATCATAAGAAGAAATTTCCGAATCATCTTCTGTTTGCCCTATTCTTGAAGGAGGACGGAACCATCCCTCATATTCTACAGAACTTTCTCTTGGAGAATCAAATAAATTGTTCAGTTCTGGTTCATGCTCATCCTCATTTCGGAGTTCATGAAGAACTGGTTGTGAGTGAGATGATGAGGTAGCTAAGAAAGTGACCGTATCATCCATCATATTTAAAACCAGTCCATGTCGCCTATTAAAATCTTGACCTAGGATAAGGTCTACTGTCAAATCGGGGCTAACTAAGACGTTATGTTCTACCCCTATATTTGCGATTTTTAAATGTACATTTGCAACGCCTTCTATGTGAAGGGGTTGATTATTAGCAGTCCTGACCCGAACTAAAGGGGGAGCGACTATTTGAAAGGGGTCAATCAAATCTGACCTACAAATAGTGACTCCAGCGCCAGTGTCTATTAGAGCAATACCTGGTTCTATCCCGTGGTCAATCCACACTTTACATTGTACAAGCTCATTATGCGAATTGTTTGTTGTTAAAACTCTATACTCAGGGGATGAAATATTAAGCATGTTGAGAGGGGCATTCTGTTCAACAATAGGAGCCCTCTCGCCTCCTATTGCTGGTTCGAGTTTTCCGAAGTCGTGTATCTGCAGTTTTTCGTGTGGTGTCCATCAACCCCGCATTTATTACAATGTGGTCGAACTCTGGGATTTTGTTGGTCATGGACTATTTCCCTATTTCCCTGAGCTCTAAAGGCTTGTGACCTTCCTGACGGCACAGCTTGGTTGCTATTCTGGGGGTAGTAGCTCCCTTGGGTCAAAAATGGGTTCTGATTATAATATGGATGCCATTGTTGGCGGGGGTAATTATTATAGCGAGCCGGGCCTGCACCTGATTGTGTGTATGTACTCCTATTTAAAGTGTCAGGTAATAATTGTTTTTGACTAAGAGTTGTAGTCAGTTTATCAACAGATTCCTTTAATGAAGTGAGGATTGAATTACTTTCTGCAAAAGGCTTGGTTTCCGGCACCGGAGTGACCGCTTGCAAAGTTGAAGCTAACTCTATTGGTTGAGTTATCTCGAAGCTCTGATCTGAACTTTCACCAAACCCCACTAAATTTAGCTCGAGATTATTATTAAAATCTTTTGCAATATCCAATCTCCTTCTTGCTAATGAGTTAGCCCTCATTTTTTCATAATGATGCAAACGTGTGAGTAACTCATCAGTTGTTTGGGGATGCCATGGGATAAGAAAATTTCGAATTACAGGATTTAACCCCCTTTTTATTAATTCAAGCCTATCTTTGTCCTCCATATTGGGAGCTGCTTTTGCGATTAATTTTCGCATTGCATAAAAGTATGCCACCGCGTTTTCGTTTCTTTCTTGTCTCTTATTGTAAAGTGTATGATGGAGTTCACCTCCTCTAATGGTCTTTGAAAATTCAACAAATGCCTTTTTAAAATTGTCCCAACTCAATTCCTTAAATGCGTTTGAAGGCCTACCCAAAGAATCAATAACTCGAATTTTTGTAAGTGCATCTTCGTAACCAACGAACCAATCACTTGCAACGCCCGTTAAAAGTGAGGGGAAATAATTAAGGCGTCTCTTTGGACTCCAATCTAAAGTTAACCTTTCAAACTTGTCTAAATAAACTATTGTATCTGCAATGTCCTCACTATCATAGAGAGCTAACGGCCGGGCATTAATATGTAGTTGTGCCGTTTCATGAAAGAGTGGAACACCCGTTGAATATGCAGTACTATACCCACTTGGATGTGTGTATGTTGCCATTTGTGGATTTTGATGAAAGAAAGTTGTTCCCGAAGTTGGGACTGTGGGAATTTGAGACTGTGTGTTTGGTGCTGTATAAGCAGTATATGGTTGGGTGCTAGAGTGCGGATAAATTGTAGAGTATGGGTAGGTGACAACATTTGGAACAGGCACCGAATTTGAATACAAAGTACTTGTACTTGGATTGTATGTTGTGCTTGTTTGTGTATAATTAAGTGGGTAATTAGGAATACTTATATTCTCCAAGGTTGGATGATATTGATGATAGTGTGAGTAAGTGGTACTTAAATTTTGTGGTTGGATGTAACTTGTTTGCGGTATGTTTGTGTTACCCATAAATGTGTCTGTTGGAGGCTCTAAAATGTTGGTTGATTGATGCCGAGGCATAAAACTGTCAGCTAGAGACGTGTTTTCCACACGTCCATCTGTTTGATTGCTCCACTAAGGCTCAAATTCCCTTGCATATCGTGATTCACCTCTCAAGATGCCCCTAAGTATTGAGGGTTCACTTGTGTTTGTTGTGTATGGTGGGGGTGCCAAGCTATATAAATCTCTCTCCTCCCTTAATTTAAGTATGTCCTCCCTTAATGACATAGTCCTATCCCTATAATACTCAGCTGTCTTTTCCTCCTCCATAAGTCTATTATTTAACCGTTTTGCCTTTTTCCTTAGCATTTCTGTGTAAAGTGGATAAGCAAACTCCGAAGACTTTGGTGGGTCATGATGTGGGAGTTCAGTTTCACTAGTAATTGAACTTGCTTGTCTATGCAAAGTGTCAAATGCATCCACATTACTATCGAGAAGTTTTTCATACATTGTTCTAGTTCTTTCTAGATCCTTTAATTTATCATGAAATGTGGATCTCCCAGGTGTATCAGCGAATCTGACCGTTTGTGCCCTGTTTATTGGGGTACTGGGGCTTGTTGTAGCTTGTGTGTAAATACTTGCTGGATTACTAGATATCCCACACGGACAAGTGCGGATTATGCTATCCGTCATTAATTGTCTATGTCTTATGCATGGGTGCGAGGTGTTTCTTATATATGCTACCCCTTGTGGGGTGAAACTGTACTCTGCACCTAGATTCAGTGTACGGGGTTGAGGGTTAGGAAGAGAGGGCCTGAAGGGCGTAGAATCTGAATTCCATCCTTCCCTATTCTCAGGTTCTTCATTTATTATGCCCAAATTTAATTTTCTCCTCGACCTCAGTGTCTGTCCTGAGTCAACTCGAGTTGTTGAGCTTATTATCTCATTAGCTGAGGGCTCACTATTTAAAAGATCTAGTAATTCTTGATGACCTGTCCTGTTCATTTCTCCACCTAAATTATTGTCCATTGCTCCAATTGGAGTACTACCATGGACGAGCATGCCCTGATTATTAATTTGTGTTTGTGGTTGCCCATTTTCATTTATAACGGGGGGTTGTGAGACATCGATTACAGTTTCATTGAGGGTATTATCAAATAATGTCTCATTTAAATTTGTGTCAGATTCCCCAGGTGGGGCGACTTTATTTGGATCTGTCATTTAATTCTTATTTACTTTAGTAAGGGTGTCATTTATTCGTTTTTGAAGTTGGTCAAGATTTGGTATTTTGTCAATCAACTTGGTGAAAATCTCTGAAATTCTCATTAACTGATTGCCATAAAGTGAAAAGAGAACCAACAGTAGCAGTACTAAAATGATCAACTGATAAATCATTCCCTAGTCTCACTTTGCCTCCGATTTAAGACGTGTTTGTCGTACAGACTTTTTGTCAAAATCCCCAAAAGGAAAAAGAATAGGAAGCTGATGAACAGAAAAGTAAAAGTTTCAAGCATCATCTCTAATTATGGCATACGCAAATCAGCGTCTCTATTAATTATGATTTTCAACTTGTATCTTATTGGGGATGCAGACATTTTTCAAGATTTTTGCCAAATTAAGAGTCTTTTCTTACCTTAAAAGAGCCTGTAGTTCTTGAATCCCTGCTTTCCTCCAATTCCTCAGAGTTTGTTGGCTACTGTCCTCTTTGCTTGGGGTTGAAGGGGGCGATATGAGACAAGGAGCCTTAGCAAGTCCGGATTTTAGTTGAAAGCCGTCCTTCTGTTTTGATGGATTAGTCGCTGATATTCCCCTTTTTAGTGATGGTTGGACGGGGGCAGAATAAGACGGCGTGTAATTTATGGGGAATATTTCTGGGGTCACTTTTTAAGATTCTTTAAAATTTTTGCGACTGTATCGTTCGAGGTCTTTTCGGGAAATGAAAGTTTTCAGTCTCTCCTCAATTTCTCAAGAATTCCAAGTTTTTGTTGTTTCAAGTGTTGCATGTGTTTGAGAGGAAAAGAGAGAAACAGGAAACAAAGTTGTAAAAATGTCAATTTTCACCCTTCTCTCTGGACCAAAGCCTCCCCGGCAGCTCCACCACTGCTGAGTTTCAAAAGAAAAGACTCTTCCTAACCTAATTTACAATGGTGCAGGAAGGGTGAAAAGAAGCAGTTGAGACAAAGATTGAGATTAGAGACAAATTCCTTTATTTAGTTCTTCTCTCTCCCAATTCCCAAAAAAAAGACCCCATACAGTGGTTTGCATCCCCTTTTATAAGTTCGGAAGCCAAAATATGTGTTACATAAAGTGGTGATGGATGAACTTTATGCTCTCCATAAAATAAAACATAAAAGTAAATACCCCTAAATGTCACTCACAGCTAATCATAAATAACAGAGTGTAAATAAAAGATCATCATCCTCTTAATAAACTACATAATTCTTGACCTTGCGATTTTGTAACGTAGCATTCACCCCCAGGTTTACAATTCAAGCCCCTTTGAATTCATTACGTAATAACATAAATCCGTAATTAATGACAAATTTTTACCCAATAACATGTTCAGTTTATACTGAGAAGTAGATTAAACACTTTTTCAAATTTAGGAAAAATACATTTAGTAAATTATACATGATCAAAACCCCCTTATTTACTCTACTTGAATTGTCCAGTACATCTTCATTACATCATTCTTAACCTAAATTATAGCATCATAACTTAATTTTTTAAACATTTGTCCCACACGTAAAACAAGCGTGAGATTCATCATAATCCTCAATTTATACACATATATATAATACTTTTCATCAATAAATTATTGTTTACAATGATAATGAAGATGACCAGGAACCTGACAAATGAAACAAATAGGTTGGTCATTGATTGTATAAATTTTAGACTTATGTATTCTCCCAGTGACGTTTTTACAATCCCTAAGAAAGTGCGGACCCCCACAGGCAGAACATGTGATTTTATTAATTGGTTGGATTTGGTTGGGATCAAAATTTTTGTCAACAAGACTTCGAAGGGCTTTGCTGGACATTTTCTTGGGCAACAGGACGTTTTTGTAGTATTCAACTCTGCGCTGCTTCGATGTTAACTTCTTCGGTTCGCTGTTTCTGCTTGATGATGGAAATTTTTCAGAAGAAGGGGGAATTAAATGGGGCGTTGTGGACGTTGACGCTGGAGATGCTGACGAAGAGGCTGTCCGGATGTCGAAATTTTTAGAAGTACTTGGGGTTGACGGTGAAAGAGTTTGGGACCCTTCATCCTCATCTTTGAGTATCTCATCTACATTGGGAGGTAAAGGAGAATTTGACCACTCATCGGAATCATCAAAATTAATCTCAGTCTCCATTTTCTTATGCTGTGTTAAACCAAAGAAAAATGATTAGTTTTACCATAATTTTATCAAACAACATTTAAAGCATTTATCGTTGGGGAGTGGAGATTGTCTCAGTTTGGCACGGGGGATGTCTTTCATACATTCTTATTCCTTGATCATTAGCAGTTATCTATTTTTATTCATAGGATTATAAAGAACCATACATTTTTAAAACAACCACAGTCTAGAAGTAATGAATTAGTATTGACTGTGAAGGCTACAAAATAGATGATCATCTATTGTTTAACCTATTTATACTAATTTATATTTTTTTTTCTTGTTCAGGACTATATTATTTAAAGGATAAAACTATATTGAATAAATAACTTTATAACTAGATCCAGACATTTGCCTATGTCTATTCCATCATTTTGAACTAGCTGATGGAGGTACATAACCACAAAAATCACTAGTTTCAATAGTAACTACTTCCTAGGCCTAATGCTGGCACGTATAATTTAATGTATACATTGTCTTTTACTTTACTATGGAATCAAAACTTAACTCCTCAGCATAACTTTCTAATTCCTAAACCCTATTTCTATAATACTCAAATCGTTAAATGCAAAATTTACATTAATAGTGAGCTAGGGTCCTTTTTAGTACTTTTACGGTCGACTACGATGAATTTGAACTAATTCTTACTTACTTCTGTAAGAGTTAGGAGAGAAGTTATTGAACTATCAGCTACTATAATTGTAATTTAAAACTGAAAGGACTTACTCTTAAAATAAACTTCCTAAAATTAGCCAGAAGTGAAAGTTTGTAAGAAATAATCTATATCCTATTTGTAAAACCAAATTCTAATAACTATCAATAATTAAATTGTTTATCTTAATTAGCTGCAAAGGAAATGCATACACACTCATTCCTTATGCAGTTCTATTTTAAAAATCATTAAAACATAAATTCAAGAACTTGAAAGAGGAGCATATTTAAAACCTAAGATGTCATCCAATCTTTTAAAGGGAAAACACTTTAAACCTAATAATGATATAATTAATATTTTTAGTTATGTCAAAAAAAAGGACTGAAATTTACTTAATAAACTCAATTCACAAACTAGAGTAATTTATGGCCTAGTCTGAGATTTTATAACATAAAATTGTATCGCTTTGAAAGTCATAAAATCTAAATATGATTGGGTCTCCCATCCCATTATACAATAACAGTTATTTCATTAGTGGAAGAAAGTGAAAGTTCTTGCGTAATTGTAAAATAGACTATCTCCTAGGAGAAATTAATTAGAATAATTGTTCTTAAATAAATATGTAAGTTTTTAAACTAACTGTGAAATAGACGACGATAAAGAATTGAATTTTCTCTATCCTAGCTCCAATGTTACTTTTAACTTATTAATTAATTAAATCATTCATTCATAAAGGTCAGGACTGGGAGTGATTCTAGTGAACTTTAAAACTTTTGCCTTTGAAAGAGTCAAAATTTGAAAAGGACTTTATCCTAATTATTTAAAGAGTGTTGGAGAGTAAGAGAGGAAAATAGGTTAGGCCCAAAGTATTATTTACAAACTGCATTTACCAGATAATTCCTTAATGGGAAATTTTTTTCACTTATGTTGATTTTAACTTACAAAGGGAATTTTGATTCTTGTCAGAATTTAGGAATGGCCAAAAATTCAAAACACTTTATTTAATTTAATGGACTAAAACTGAGATTAGAAAGATTCGAATTTTATCTAGGAAGGATGACATTTGAAGAAAGTCGAAGATTTTTGAATTGGTCCTAAAATGACTTAATCTTAATTTATTTGGCTTATCTTGTTTAACCCTCATCCAATTTAACCAACTGGTGTCATTCTTATTTCCATTATGGGGTGCTTAGCCTAGAGTCCTTTCTTTTTGTCCGTGAATAACAATACCTAAGTTATCCAAAGACCTAAATTAATTTTAAGCAGAAGATTGTTAATGCCTTAAATTTATTTAAGCTCAATTTCATTGTACTCTCGACCAAATACCTTTTAGTCTAAAGAGCACAGAAGCAATTTGGGAAATTTGAAACCGGGGTACACTAGCTTTTGTGCTAGGTTGAGCAATAGTTGTTACAAAATTTTGATAATTTTATGCAAGCAGAATATAAATCAAATAGAATTACCATCGCAGGTCTTAGTTTGGGTCTCAACTTAAACTTGGGCATTTTGCGAAAAGTATTATGAAATGAAACGGAGACAGCAATTTCCCGCAGGGACGAGAAATGTCAAGTGTCACTTCCCTTATTGAGCATCTTTTGGTTTCATAAGCTTTGTTTTATTCTTCTTTTTTTTTCTTTTATCTTGGCTCAATTTTAGGCTTGTCCCCAAAGTAGTTAACTGTCTGCACATTCAATTATTTTCCTTCTCATCAAATTACCACAAATTGTTCTGGACCGAATCAATTATCATAACATTTTTTTTTCTTTTTGTACGCATTGAAAAGCAACTCGAATTCATTGGCATTTTTGAAAAGCCTGTCAGTATAAAGATGGGCAAAGCGTTAAGGTAGCTTAATTCGTTAATTTGGTCATGATTAGAAAGGACCTTGGCTAAGACAAAGGACATCGGTCAATTGGGAATTGTTGTCAGGTTTTTTTTTTCGGGGGAATTCAGAATTAAAAATGTATATTGATGAATTATGTGACAAGATCTAATCATTTAATAAAAAGCGAATAAAATTAAATCTGGTAATGCAGGATCAAGGACTTAGTTTGTCAAAGAATGATAAGACATTAGGCTTTGGGCTATTTCCTATTTCATAATTTCAGCAAATTCAGGAAAAAGATCAATCCTAATTTATTCTTGTAGAAAAATGTAGAATAATCAAATCATCAGCTGAAGTAAACTCTAAACATTAGACTACCTCAACTCACAAAAATTGTTGTGAAGCTCAAGTTAGAATCCTATTTGCTTAATTTTCATTCACTTTTCTTTGTTAAGGACTTTCTTATATTTAATTCAATTGTAATTAACTTATTACTAGCGAAAAGAACTGCTGACGTACGCACAGGATTATTCCTAGTCATCCTACAATTACATAATTAAAATTAAAATTATTAAAATGAATCTAATTATATAGATTAAAAATGCATAAGTCAAGATTCAACATATTACTCGAAGTCTTAAACTTTAAAGTCTCTCACTTTAAATTAATTATTGTGATTTAGCTTATAGCTTATTATATTATGAGTCTGCCAATACCTTACCTTGAATTCTTGGCAAACTTACCAACTGAGACATCTCGAATAAGGGGACATAAAAATTTTAGGATTTCCACGAATTACATATGGAAAACCTGTAACACCTGTAACACTCGTAAAAAGCAAAAGAGAAAAGTTAAAGATAAGGCCGGAATTTCACTGGCTGCGGAAGTTTTATTGTCGTCTTCTACAAAATCAGTGGCGTCTGAAGGGTCTGTGGGTGTAGCTGTAACTAAAGATACATTTAAGTATATACCAAAATCTTCTGTTACATTAGTAATGTCAGATTCATGATTGTATTCCTGACTGTATTCATAATCAGATGAAGTCTCGGACTCAGAACTTTCTGACTCGGAATCGGAATTACCGTAACTTTTTGTGATATTATCTATATGGGCTCTTAGTTTGTTACTCAACCAGGTGGCAAAATCTTTTCTAATTTCGTTCGTCACGGATAATGGGGAATTGTCCGTGGAATTAATATCCGGTTCATTCTTTTCAATTTCTCTTTGTTCTCTTTTCAATTCAATCTGTTTTACTATAACATTGGGTGACCCTTTGGTGTTTGTATGGCAATTTGGTTTACCGTAACCCACTTCACAACAATAAGTAGATGACACACGGCAGTAATCAGTTTGAGGCAAAATGAGACTTTTTAAAGCACATTCTAAAGTCAGAGAAAAGTTGTCTGTGGCTCTAAATTTGCAAAACTGTTTATCTTTACAACTTTCCGCAGGTTCATAAATGAGAGAACCACAAAAAGAAATCATGTCATGAGTATTAGGCAATAAACACATTTTACCACGTCTCATAAATGGCACAGGCAAAATCTCATAAATTTCTTTAAGGCATCCATATTTCCGCAATGGAATTTCAAATTCATATATTATCGTTAATTCAGCGATTCGGCAATGTAAAAACGACGTACCGCTAAATTTTCTAATTTGATTAAGCTCTGGTTCCATATCAAATAATTCGTATGCCTTTCCTATTACATGAGTCAATTGAATGTCAAATGTCAAATCTCGAGTGAATAGAGAAGGGAGTTCAACACTGAGGCATTTCTGTTTTAATTCCTCAATTTCCTCATGACTATTTATCGCCTGGTAATAAAAATGATCAATGATTGCTTCCGGGTTTGTCTTTCTGGATTCTACATGTTCAAGTGGCCTTTCATTTTGGTCTTTATATTCCGGTTTTATCCCTAATTGAAATGTTAATTTGCCTAAATGAGTATAAGCTTGTAAGTTAATTGTCTGGGTCACTACCACTGGAGCTATGTCCCCTCTGGTTGTGGCCAAGACTCCGAAAAGCAAAAAGAATTTCAACATTGTTTGTTTTTGACCCTTGCTGACCTTCGTAGTTGAGCTACTGAAGGGGGTCTAATTTTTTTGATTGCCCTTTTTATATGTGCAGGTGGCTGCCAGTTTTCGTCTTCTCCAGGGCTCTCCTCCTTCTCTGTATTGGATTCTCCTGAATCCAGGGATTCTTCTGTAAAAAGTTTATATCTTTTAAGTCTCTTGACCTGGACTGTATCTTTTTCCCCAGTTATTTCTATTTCATAGTTTAAATCATTTATTTTCCTGACTACTTTATATGAGCCAGTGAAACGAGGGAGAAATTTCTGCAATTTGCCCTTTTTCCCAACTTTCCCAATTCTTCTAAAAATTTAGAAGTGAAATTGCTTCCCCTATCTGTTAAAATTGTACCCGGTTAAGAGTGTCTGCAAATTACATCCTTAATTATGAAATCTGCAGTATTCAATGCAGTTATGCTAGGCACTGCTACAGCCTCCAGCCACTTAGTGGCGTAATCAGTTGCGGTAATAATATATTTATTGCCCTTAAAACTCTCGACTAGAGGCCCGAAACAGTCTATTGCAATTAATTCAACGGGGTAGTAAAGTGTGTGGCCAAGTTCAATTGGTTTTAGAAGACCATAAGCTTTTTGTTTATGTAACTTATTTTTGG
>JAQIXN010002183.1:0-12862 GCA_034698145.1 Proisotoma minuta
TAACCTGGAAACTTTCAATTTTCGACCAATTAAAATTCGAGAATTTTTTCCCTTGAACGTTTATTTTTGGTGACCCTAAGGAGCTTGCAAATAAAAGAAAAACTGTGCAAAAATTGTATAAAAATAACTGACTTACCCACAATAATTATAGGGACAGAGGGACAGTACCGCTTCAATTCCGGGATCCATTTGGATTCTATATTGTCAAAAGATGTGCGATTATCTATGGAGTAACAGCAGAGGAAGCAGTCTGCCTGTAATTACAAAATAAATGGTCATTCGATAAAATCATCTGAACAAACAAGGGATAATAATAATCTATATAACATCATAATAATCTTGCGACCGCAAATGTTCCCATTCTTCTACCCCAGCAGAATCCCAAAGAATAACGTGGTAGTTCTTTTTCCCAATTAATATAAAAACTTCATGTGTTTCGCTTCTAGCATTTAAAAAATAGTTTAGATTTTAAAAGATATTTTTGCGTTTTTTACAAACATTGTTGGTTGGTAAGTTCGTTTAAAAACTTCCTTGTTTGCAATTCCTTTGCAGATGCAAGATTTTCCAGTCATTCCATCCCCGACTATCACAATTTTCAAGATTTTGTCCACCTCCTTTTCCTTCATTGTTACTTTCACACTTTCACCTTCCGACTGCACTTGATTAATATATATATAAGTCCGTTTAAAATACTAGAACGTTGCAAGCACAATATGTCCCATTCAAAAAGGTTTATGGAAAATAAAACAATTAAATTAGCGTACAATTTATTGTTGTTTACCCATCATTACTCATATAGTAATTGATGGCTACTATAAATATTTTATTCAATCTCAAAGTGTTACATTCTAGCAAATACATTTAAATTGATACGTGTCTGATTTTGCATGAGCTTAAATATCTATATGTGGCATGTACTATCAAGTTGCAGCATTTTGAGTCACTCCGATTCACTCCACACAATTTCCATGTAATACTTACAATTCACATAATCTATAATGTAAATTCAGAAGATCTGAAACTCATGCGGACGCACATTTTTGCGGTGATCAAAATCTACGAGTAAAATTCAATGATACCAAAACTTTCAAAATACAAAAAACAACTTTTTTAAATGCTTCAAGAAGGATCCAAATGTCCCAAATGAGAGCTTTCAACTGTTGAGTGTCTGTCCTGTTTCTACATATAACCCTCCAACGTTTTGATCCGAAACTTCGTATCTGGCCCCAAAAGACACCAATGCAGTTCAGGTGAAAACACAGAGCCTCGCCTAAGGTCGCATTAAGCTCAAAAGCCAAAATATTTATCTAGTTTTCGCACAAACGAGGAGAAAGTTTGATAAAATTCCTATAATACATATAGCTTTCAATTTAAAATGCAGGTGGTCATGATATATTATCAAATAAGCATAGCGGCAGTTTTTCCCCAGCCAGGGTCATATTTGCCAAGGTATGAAAACTCTAGCGCATCGCTATATAATAGTGATGTGTTGCCTTATGGTCGATTTGCCCCATATGAAAATAATATGCCAGACGAGTAGTAGTACAGAAAATAGAAAGACAGAACAGAAATTGAAACAAACCAATATTATGGCAAACAGGTGAAAAATAATTAACGCAAAGCGTTTCAGGCATAATGGAGGTACGCACTTATCAAATCATTTATTTTATACCATTTAAATAATTAAGGTGTTGCTAATTTAGGGACAATGCGAAGATGATAACAATGATTCCCCATTTGCCAGTCCACACCCCCTATTAATTCCACATGTAAGCCACGTTCCTGTTTTGTAATACAGTCACATTAAATGTCATCAATTTCAGATAATCGAGAATGTCTTCTCCTTCTTGTTTGGATGCAAAGTAAATCGTCACGTCCTCGACCTAAGGACCTGTCGAAATGTTTGCAAGCAATGGAATTTCGAAGCAACAAAACTTTACAGCAAATACTCAGAAGAACTCGTATTCGGGGAAAGTAGTTACACCAACGATTCTGAAAGAATGGAAAAGTTCATAAGAGATAGCAGAAACAGCAAACAATTTCCAGTCGTATTTTATCGTTTTGATCCGTCATTTTTTGTCCGTGCCAATGAGAGCTTGTTCAAAACCTTTTTGCACCAGAATCATCAATGGATTACTACTTTGAAGCTTTGGTTTGATAATCAGTCAAATATCAAATTTCCAAAAAGATGTTACCCTTCTCTGAAGCTAGAGTCTTTGGAATACTTGTTTTTCGGCTGCGTCGTCAATCACAGGGGCTCATCTTACTCTGACCGGATGGAACTTACTTACATCCTCCAATGTTTGCTTGTCGCAGGATCCTCAAGCCTCAAAAAGTTTTGCTTTTCATTTCCTCCCAAAGATATTCCAAGTCAACAAGGACTCATCAAAAGATTCGGTGATATTGTAACCCAAAAATGTCCGTCAACAGTCAAAAGTTTAAAATTGGAAATGAAAATGACAGATTTGCAATTGGAGTCACTTTTTCGTGTTGGATTAACTTTAGATACACTTCACTGTGATTTTCGAGGTTCTAATTTAAGTTGTAAAGTGCTCAATAATCTACTATCTCAACAAAGAAAAACATTGCAAGAAATTCGGCTGCTGGATTCGGAAATTAAATATTCCTATGAACTAAAGTTTCCGAGATTTGAAAAGTTGACAATTTTTGAAATCCAAGGTGGTACAATTATGCCTCCACTTTCTTTCAAAGAACAATTCCCAGTTTTAGAAAGACTCTTTCTTTTTGGATGGGAGAATAAACAAACTCAAAGTTCCATGTTGGAAAGCTGTTCAACTTGTGAGAGTTTAATTAGTTTGGAACTCCCTTATAAAATCCAGAACCCCAACATAATCAGTTTAGCTGCAAAATGCTTCCCCAACCTGAAAAAGTTGGAAATAACTCCAACAACCGAATCCATGTCTGTTTTGACCAAGATATTTGAAATGCTCACTCAACTTGAAGAGTTGGAAATAACATTTCCATTTATAATAGACGTGGAGTTGAATATTGATCCCATCTTTACTGGCATTGATCTCCAAGATTGCCAAGCTATTTGGAATTCTGAAGAAAGTTTACAGACATTCAACATTTCAGCATTGCAGAAGCATTATTCGATTGGTAATTTAAATAGTAAGTACCACTTTTCAAAGTCTCATTTAATTTATTTTTAACTAACATAGTTGTTTGAAACTTTTAAGGACTGAAAAAGCTGATAATTTTAGACCACTCTAACGAAATCAGACTGACGGATATCACCGCCTATGTATTAATTGGATTGCAAAGTCTCCAAACTCTTGAAATGGGACGTTTTAATATTAGCGAGTCTGTTTTTAAAATGCTTCAAGAGAAAGTTTCCTTCAGTGAAAATTTTGATTCGTCTTCCTCAGAAGCGTCTGAATTATTTTCAGATTCTTCTGATTCCGCAAACGCCAACGAAGAAGATTGGAATTCTGGTGCTAGCGATAGTAATTAATTTACTGCATGTTATTAAAACCTGACTGTACAAAAATAAAGTTTTATATAAAAAAAGAAAATTTTACTCGTATTTTGTAAGGACATTGCTCCAGTTTCATTTCATATTTACGTATTTGCTTATTATTGTTATGTAATCGCATAAGGCTTTGCCAAAGATGCACAAAACCCACGGACAGCGTTATACAAGTAACACAAAAAAAACATCGCACTCGTCCCACTGAACAACTACAGATGTGCATGTAAAGTGTTCATATCTCAATTGTATTATAGATTTGGAGTGCTATTCATTTCAATTACGTAACTCGGGCATTTATTTAAGAGGAAACTTTTTGCCGTTTCATCTCTAGTTGTGGTTCAATGTCAGAGCAAGTTTTTAGTGCCATTTAAGTACATTGTCAGGCAAATCATTATTTGCGGTTATAAATATAAAAGAAAAATGATTGCAGAAAGTAATCCACTTTTGGTGGATTTGGTAAGTTTAAACTTTACAAATAAAACTTGACTGAAAATGACTCGTAAAAGTATAATAATTTTTCATACATGATATCTGATTTAGATTATTGAGCACTTGGTGTACTTTCTCCCTGAAAAGGATTTAAAATCACTTCGCCTAGTATGCTGGAAATTTTATGTCGTTTCAACCCGAGCCCTTCAAAAACTATCAAAACCCATCGCTTTTGGTGATTTGTACAAAGGATTTGACCTCATACGTTTGCGACCAGATTTGGAAACAATAAAGCTTTTCCTCTCAACCATGAGCTCCAGTGAAATGTTACCCTATGTCAAATTTGATCTGAAACCAATAATCTTTGCTCCAAATAATTTACACATTTTAGAAGAATTTTTGAAAAGATTTGGACCACGAATAGAACATTTAACAATCAGCATGGCGTATGAAAGCTCAGACTCGTTTACCAAAAATTGCTTTCCATTTCTAAACCTCTCGCATTTGAAGTCATTGGAATTTTGCAACACCATTCGTGGTGAGTTGCGTCCTAATCTTCAAACCGAATTATTCACAACACGTTACAACTTGTTGGAAAGTTTGTTAACGGCTTCACCTAATTTGGCTAATCTAAGTTTGTGGTGCGACAGTGAAAATTTAGGTATGCAATTTATCAAATAAACAAAACAATTTGAACTGTAATTACAATTTATGTATTTTTTTTTAGTATGGCCAAGCGAAGCTATCGAAGTTCTAAGGCAAGCTCAACTCCCCAAATTGAGAAAACTAAAAGTTAGCTTCCCAATGACAAACTACTCTTTGGTTAATTTAAGTAGACTAAAACAAATTCAGTTGACAAGCTTTATATTTCTGATTAGGGAACCCATTTTTAACACCGAGTCATTTTACAGAATTCTCGATTCTCAGAAAACTACACTTCAAAATTTAAAGTTAATTGATCTCCAATGTGATCAAGAAAAGTTTGTAGAGTTTCCTATAATGGCTGTGCTAAGGCAGTTGGAAATTGAGGGGACATTTTACGGTTTCATGGGACAATTTAATCTTGTAAATTTTTCATTTCGAAGAGTGCCATGTTTAGAGTCTTTAATATTGAGGAATTGTCATAGTCAAAATTTTAATTTAAAATCCCTCTTTTCCCTTACGACGCAATGTTACTCTCTTAAAGAGTTTCATGTAACTCTAGCCCATAATTTTGTAAATGAAGGTTGGCTTAAAGAAATGCCTAAAATGTTTCCTAATCTCGAGAACCTTCATATCATGTTTTCTCCCGAAGCGATGGATCTTTTGACTTGTATCTTCCAGTATTTAAAATCTTTAAAATATTTAATCATCAATGTTCGAAAATGCGGAGAGAATTTGGATAGTTTGTTAACTGGAATTCCCTCACAAATTATTTGGACAAAAGACCTTCTTCCGGCCATATCCTCCAAGTTTGGTGAAATGGAATCTAGTCATTTAAAATTGAAAGCTGGGCTGTACGACTTGAAAAGTACGTAAGAAATAAAACATTATTATATACAACCTTAATGTTATATATTTTAATTGCGTTGTATATGAAGATCTCAAATATCTTGAAGTCAAAGGGGAACACAAAAATTACAGAGATACGACTGCGATTACGGATATTTCTGCGTATTTGGCATTTCTCCAGACAAAAAATCTTAAATATCTTTCACTTTATCATTCGGGGGATAATGTAAGTGGCTGTAGTTTTGTTGCGTAATATATTTACAAACTTTTTGTGTAACAGCTCTCAAAGGAATGTCTCGAGACTTTGAAACGCAAGATGCATGTCGTCCAAATTCGTCCCAATGATTAAATTATAAATACAACAACGTAAATATGTTTTAAATATATCCACAATTTACTATCACAATAGTTTCATTTTTTTGTTGTACCTGATAGATTACATTTTTATGTTAAAATCATTACTGCAATAATAACAAAGTAAGAATCAGTAAGCAGGTCTGTTTGCACAAATTATTTTGAATTCCTTGTCTGATTGTAGCTTCCACGAAGGATTGCCCAAAATTTTTGCAATTTCTCTTGTTGTTTTCTCATAACTTTTGGCATTTAATGTAATAAATAAACTAAAATTAAAATCTAGGAAAAGGTTGAAATGAAACATGAAATCAATCTTTAGCAAAAGAGCGTTGCGTCTAACATAAAAGTTTTTTAAATTTGGGCTCATACTGACTATTAACAAAGCAGTTGACGTTGAAATTCTGTCTCGAACAAACTGTAAAAAATGCATTTTTTATTTAGACTTAAGTGTCGATATTGTGGGTTTTACCAGGGTCGTTAGATTTGGGCATTTTCTGCATAAGCTCAACAATGAGGCGTCAATACGATTTGCAAATTTTCTTGAACTTTGAAATTTTGGAAGCCCAAAGTATCCAAATTCATTTAGAGTATCAGAATACAAATCAATTACTGTTACTGCTGCACTTGTTGCAAACTGGAAACAAATTTCCAAACAATAAGTACTTTTATATTATGGGTGTTTTTATTGATACCTTTGTCATTGGGCATTCATAAATTACTGATGTCACATTTGCTTTCTCTTGCCAAATAATTTCCTTATCCTGTCTTGACGAAGTTCTGTAATATAAAGTTCTGTTCAAATATTTTTCTATTTTTCGTAATGCCCAATAAAACTATGTACATACCTAAGAAAAATTTTGATAAATCGATTGACTTTTTGCCAGCTCTTTGGGTCAACTGGTTCTGCGACCCCACCATAAGAGTTGTGGACTATATGAATTTCTCGCAAGTTAATAGAGTTTGCCAATATCCCTACCACTTCATCCCCCAGATTTTGAGGGCTTATGTATAAAATTCGAATGCTGATAAAACATGCAAGATGATGTAGCATGAAGCAATCCTTTGTAAGATTTACCAAAGTTAAAATCTTGAGTTGATTCCATAAAAAGGAGCACGTGGTTAATAATTGAGTTGCGTCTTCAGGCACAAGAAGAAGATCTATAAAATCCAAACGTCTCAGATGCTTCATGTTGCCGATCAGTCTAGTAAGACTGGCTAAAATATCTCCCCCTGGAAAAATAAAGCTTTGTTTACCTGATTTTACATTATTATCATCTTAATTGTTACCTGTCCCAATTATACAACTACCGGCTGATGTGTCTGACCGACTAGATGCCATATCACAAAAGAAAACAAAGCGAAAATTCTCAATCTTAAATTGGCATCCTTGGACGGAATCAGGATCTTCTGCAGTGATTTTGTTAATCCAGTTTTAATGAGATTAATAAATTACCTTCGAATCGTTCTGCATAAGATGAAATATGATTCATAAAATGATAATGGGCAAAAAGTCCAAAAAATGTTGTTGGAGAACAGGTCAGCCGACGAAGGTGATGTCCCACATGGGAAATTAGCTGCTGTGTTTTGTAATGATCCAAACTATACTGAAATTGAATACATATTAACTATATATTTTTCAGTTTTAAATAAATAATTACTCTCCAGGATCGATCTCCATAATCAAATCGTCTTCTACAAAGTGTAACATCCTTCATATTTAAGACGCTCCAAATGCTACGAAAATAGAATGCCTATATAATTTACAATAAAGATTTTTACATTTAGAAATAGTCAATTGACTATTACAAGCTATGACTTTTTTACCTTGTTCCACTGAATGCAAGTGCATCCGGCATAATATCTTTGTTGTGCAGTCAAAAGGGAAAAAATCCTTTCCAATATCAAATCAGGTAAAACTCCCCAGCCGCAAATATTTGGGCCCCTTTCTTCTGCCTCCACTTCCTTCCTCCGAGCTTCCAATTCTGCTAGTTTTTGGTTCAGAAACTCTGCCACAGTGTCAGAGTCCTTGTTATTTTGAAGCCTCAGCTCTAAGTACATTAGCAAACAATTAATTAATACTATCTGATCAACAAAGGAACTGTTATCTATTACCTTGTGCAATTTCAAGGGTCTCACTGGTTAAGGGACTTGGAAGATTTGACGCCTCTAAAGCCATGATTCTACGAATTTTTATTGACACTTTTTCTAACTGCAACAGAGGACCAAAAAAGAGTACAATGGATGCAGCTTTATTTACGATACTTGTTATTTAACCTTTTGCGTTCAAGAAACTCGGATTGAAAATATTTTGCTAGACAGCATTGTCCTGGGCTATCTAAAAATAGTACTTTAGTTAAGAAAACACATTAAGATGCATTCAACTCGCTTGACATTTTTCACTTTTATTTTCCTTCTCATTTCTCATACTTTATTTAGAACAATTGCAAAAGACTACAAAATCAAATGATACATTTTAAAATTTAGATGGATCAGAAATATCATAACAAGTCAATGTATTATCAAACATTTCCAACAATTGCTCTTAAACCAAAATCCCACAATAATTACGTACATAAATGCTAACAACTGTTTATTACTGGGTTAAAGCATTTAGTAGAAAAATTGATATGGGAAATTAATACATCATTTTCTCATAATGGATTATAAATATAAATACATGGGTATCTTCTTGAATGACCCAATTTAAACTATTTCAGAGATTTAATTGAGATTGCATAATGAAAACTGTTACGTACTTTTTAATAGTTTTATGCTAAAAGTAATTTATTGACATTTACAATTACTAAAGTAAAAAATCTAAGTGAACTATTTTTATACAAGATTACAGTCTGTTTGTTTTGGGGCTTCTGCCACAAAGTATTACCAAATTAGTTGAACATATCCATTAATATGTAAGATGACTTTTTAAAACGACTTTCCTGCTGTGAATCTGTTAATCATGTCAAATGTCCACTCCGGCTTATCATGTGGGGCCACGTGACCAGCATTTCTGATGAAGAGATAAATCAGATTTCTGGAATTCTTGGTATACCCAGCAATTTCTCTGTTCACTTTCCAAATTTTCCGTTCAGAATTTGCATAATCGTCTGCCCCCTGTAATAGATACATTGGAAAAGTTGCAAAAATGTTGTAGTTTGATTCCCTACCTTCCACTTTAGTGACCTGATGAACCTTGCGATTCCAGTGTGAGGGACGGCCATGTCAAGTTGAGAGGAGTAAATGATCATTCTGTAATCCGCGTCCAGTAATTCTTCCACCCAGGGCTTCACGCTTTGATGGAAATCTTGTCGCATATATTTTAAGACGGAAGAGTTAAAGTTCTGATAAGGAGTTGCTCCCACGTGAATTGCATGGCGAACTACATAATAATGGACGCATTTAAAAATAAAATAATCATCTGCAAGCGTTTTTTTTAAGAATAAAATACCATAATCTCTTTGAATGTATTGTTGGTAAAAGCCATAAGATTTTGGACGCGTTTCTTCTAAATAGTTTTTGTTGAAATCGAATCCCGTGACATTTTTGAAAAATGTAGGATATGGAGTGAAATCGCCGTGAAGAAGTTCGTCCATTAACTGCAAATAAAATAGTTTTTTTTTGCATTTCAATTTCACTAAAGTTTCGTGTTTAGTGGATTAATTGTTTGATGTTCCGTAAAACTTATTAGCGTGTGCCATAATCATGAGAAAACATGCATAGCACTATTTTAACTTTAATTTAAAAAAAAAAATATTTATACTTGGAATTTTTTAAAAAAAAAGCAAACTACAAATTGCAATTCGACTAATTAAAAATTGAGGCTAAATTGTGTCACAAAAAATGTTACTGGGTCTGTACTAATTTTGTTTCAAATGTCAGATAAAGATAAGCGATTGCCACTATGATATAAAAAGTACAATGGGAGACCTTTACACCATTTACTCACATTATTTTGCAAACAATAATTCAAGTAATTAATATGCAAAGGTATAATAAATTGATTGTTTGCACTTGCAAAACAAACTTGAGATAAAATCGTTTTCTTGTTAAAAGTTCTAGTGCAATTATTACATAATTTCTTACATTATCAACATCAAGCCATCTTCCCTTCGAAATCAGATCCTTTGCTTCTGCATACTTTTGGTCAAAATGCGCCCTTCCGTTCTCATCAATTAGTCCAATATTGTACATAAACTCCCCAAAGTCAATCATGGACACGGGGTCAACAAAGGGGGCCCCTAAAATGAGACCCCTCAAGTTTATGCGGACTGCAGGGAGCTCTTGGTTTGTCTTGTGGATTTTGTAGGCAATACTCAACGCATACTTTCCTAATAATTGTTCGTTTTATAAGCATTATTGTAAAAAAAAAATTAAGAAGATTGTTTCTCATTCTACCTCCATATGATTGTCCAGCAATATAAAAATCACGGTTTTGATAATTTGGGAAGAGCGTAAAGAATTGTGTGAGAGCATTGTACAAATCCCGAGATACATCTTTCTCATTTCTTGCATAACCGTTTTCATCCTCTGTAAAGCTAAAACCTGGAGAAAATAAATTAATGTAAATGAATTAAATACAAAACTATATTATATTTTTATTAAAACGATAAATTACCGCATCCGACGGGATTGTCAATGTACAGAACAGAATGAGTGAGTGACCAAGGATTGCTTCTAAATCTGAGATAACTTTTGGAGTCCACAAGAAATGGACCATGTTCAGTAAATAGGCCGAAAAGTGAAGGAGCCCCTGGACCACCTTGCAACCTTTTATTCACAAGATGATTCAATAATAATAAGAGTTAATAAAGAATACAATATCCCATTCAATGAGATTTTGCTTACCAAAGAACAACCGGGGCATTCTCGGAATTGTACTAAATCAACAAAGACATTGCTTTAAAACTGCTTTACATTGTTCAAAATAGCAAACATGGAATTAAACACTTACTGCAGCAGGAAAGAACCAAAAGAACATGTTTGAATTATATGTTGGATGAACATTAAAGAATCCAGAATATGAGTGAACCCTAGTAAAGTTTGTTACTCGAGACAAGTTTTGAGCTTTCTCAATTTCCCCTCGAGTTATATAAGGGGTCACAATTAAACGGTCACTTGACTCTTCCCGATTCTCTGTGAAAATATTTGTTATGGAAGGTCTACTTTGAGCTTCACTAAAACCCGTTAGCACTGCCATCGCCACACCCACAACAAAAACCCCACACACACCACAACTTTTTAAACCTCCACCCATTTTAATATTTTATATATATTTTTGTAAACTTTTACTTTTTAGGAAGATTTTGCATTGCTGTTGAAGCAAAGTATTGAAATGTTTGATTGACGGTGTCTGCAATGTTTTTGAGTGACTACGAAAGTAAACTGAAATATTGTCCCTTTGTTCCCATCCATTTTCATTAATGATTAGCTCATTTTTTTTACTACACGTTCATGTGTAAAATAAAGTTTTAAGAATTGAACTGACATGACATAATACAAACACATTACACAAAGAAAAGTTCACACGCTTGGAATTTTATATGGCAAATAAGCGTGCTAAATTGGTTCATCATGTATGTTATTGGGAAAATGCAAAATTATTGCCAACATGCATGTAAACGCGACACGATTAGCTAACGTGTAGATGCATTTTATTTGACTTTGATTTCGATATGAAAAGGCTGATGACAAGGAATATATGGGATTAAAATTGGATTTCGGGTATCCCAATTTAAATAAACATGATTCAATGATAAAATATAAGGTAATTACATTTTTAATTGATGGATCTTCCTCTTTCCTATCTTTGGGATTTTCATGGGTGACAATTTTATCTTTTTGCATATGTCACCGAGTATTTAAAGGTTTTAGATAAATGACTTTTGATAAGTAAAAAAGTTGGGGATTGGACAAATTTTGTTTCACTTTCATTGTCCCTCAATACGAATATGTATAAAATGTCGTCCGTTGCGTGTTTAGCAATTTTAATCCTTGTGACGGTTTTCCAAGTTTCGGGAAATAGTTTGACACCTACTCACAAAGATTGGCTTCAAGATCAAAGGTCTCACATAGGAGTGAAAGCGGAAGACACATTTGTGAAAATTAGGAATGGGACACTTAAGGGAACGACGTATATTGCTCTGGGAGGAGGCACAATTTATGCTTATTTAGGAATTCCATGTAAGGAATCACATTTCATTAGAACATTTTACATATTCTATGCATTTCTCTTTTAGATGCAAAAGCTCCCGTTGGGGATTTGAGATTTCAAGTAAGATGACATTTGATGAGACACAAATGCATAATATTAAAGATTCAATATTTTATGCAATTAGCCCCCACAACCATTTGAAGATGCCTGGGGAGATGAAGAACCCCGTAACGCAAATTTACATCCTGCAGCATGTCCTCAATGGTTGACAAATACAACTGTAGCCAGAGAAGATTGCTTATTTGTCGGCGTTTACACAAAACGGGTACGAAATTGTATTTAGTTCTCGAGACAGTGTAATTTAAAGGCTTTTTCGACCTAATATAGGCTCCAGATGAGTTGGACAATCCACTTCCGGTCATGTATTGGGTCCATGGAGGCGGCTTTCTCCTTGGACAAACGTCTTACTATACGGCCAGTAAACTTTTGCAAAATGATGTTGTTCTTGTTACCGTTCAGTAATTTGCTTATTATTTTATAAATATATTGTGTTGCAATATTCTAAAAATGATTAATTTAAACAGATATCGTATGGGACCATTAGGATTTATTTCGACCTTAGATGACGTTTTTCCGGGTAATTATGGTATGCATGACCAAGTCCAAGGTCTCAAGTGGGTTCAGGAGAATATTGCTGGTATTTTTATGATTTATAAAAATACAATGTTGGCGATACAACATTTATATTGATAGCTTTCGGTGGAAATCCACAACAAGTCACCGTTTTCGGAGAAGTATGTAAATATATAATAAAATCTCACTGTGCAGCGCAAGCTTAGGTAGCCCGACCCAGAGTGGAGTTAAGACCATTTTTAGCCCGAGTCAGGGCTTATGTAACCATCGTGTCCGTCTGTCTGTCTGTCTGTCTGTATGGGACAGGATAG